>DF358854.1:84185-120374 GCA_000787875.1 Solanum virginianum | reverse complement strand
TTTTATTGTATGCTTTAACTATGAGGGTGAGACCGGTTGCTTGTCTTGGCCCCCGCTACGTTCTATGTTTAGAGGTGTTGTTGGACAAGTTATGTAATGATGCTGTGAGCTTTGACTCTCTTGACTCTTTTGATGTTTTTATGATATGGAAGATGTCTCTTAGCCCTATATTACCCCTTTTTTCTATCTATTGTTATTATTTTCGCGACCAAGGATATGTAATGATATATTAAGAGGCTTGATGGGGGTCCCTTCGGGTTCTCCATTCGTTGTGTCACGTCTAGGCCCTAGGCTCGGGTCGTGAGAAAGGGGAAGATCACTTGCCAAGGTGATTTCCTAGATGCCTAAGTGGATCCACTAAAGCTAGCAAGTAAGCAAACCTCTACTAATAGGTGATGTCGAAATCAACCTTTACTAGCAGGTGACCCATATTTCCTTTGTTGGCACGTAGTTATAGGACAATGGGATTCTACTAACAGTCTCATACCTCTTCTAACGAAGAGCTTCAGCAGTCATCCCAAGGTCCACTCAGTGTTAAGTAAAACTCTCACATAATAATCATAAGCATGAATCATAGAGTCATTTAATATGGGGAGGTATTCTACTGACATATCCCATAAGCATTTAGAATATTAATCATCATCATACGAATAGCTTCTAAGGCTTGTCTATGCCTCTACTAATGGCCTATCTTCATTTCATAATCATAGATAGGTGAGAGAACTCATATCTCAATCATTCTTGACTTAGACTTCATTATAAGAGAATATTGTAGGACACTTTATTGCTTAATTTGCAACCATGCATGTAAACTTACTTAAAATCATGTAGTTTGGATGAAAGATCCATACCCACGTAAATTGAGGACAATGGAATCATAATTGAGATAATCCATAGCTAATTCGCAAACTCATCTCTTTAAATCATTAGAATGCACGAGCCAATATACTAGAACATGAAACTTATACAAACCTCAAACTTGTTTCATATTCACTAGAAACAAGAAAGCATGATCTCAAGTCAAATTAAGCAACCCAATATCCATCTTGTAAATACAAATTTGTGAGTAATAAAGATTCACAAGGTAAATCATGAAATCATGAAATTATTAGCTATTCATGTATAGGAAGTAGTAGAATACATCAATTTGGAACATAATTTAAAGAATTCATATCGTAGTTCCATAACCCCCAAATGTACTTAAAAAGAACCTCAAGAAAGTCATGAGTTTTAAATAAAATAACATAGTTTAGAGTTATTCATGCATATAGGTAGTCGAATCCATTAATGTCACGACCCAAACTAGGGCCTAAACGTGATATGGCGAATGAGAAATCCGAAGGAACCCCAAACAAGCCTCTTAGCATATCATACATACATCCTTGGTCGCGGAAGCAAAGATAAAACAACAAGAGAAAACATAAACAAGGGAAATTGAGACTAAGGGAGAGAGTTTAATGCTTAAATAACATAGAAGAGTCAAAGCTCAAGCATAATTACATTACTTGTCCAACAACACCTCTAGATTGGAAAGAAGTGAGGGCCAAGACACTTTCCGGGTTCACCTTCATAATAATGTCAATAAGTATTCCAAAATAAATAAAATGAAGTCTAAACATAAGCATGAAAGAAGATAGATATTGTCCCCGGACATGAGGACTCAGCAAAGCTAACTTGAACAACCTATCTAGCCACGTGAAAGAGAATCAATAGGAGCTCTAGTTCCTACATGGTAATATCATATAAGCATAGAGTATGCGTTAGTACGTTTTAATGTACTAAGTATGTAGGATGCAATGCAACAAGAGATATGCAACATAATCGAAATGCATAATTAGGCAATAGATGAACATATAGCAATATGTTATCCATGAATGATGCTTGAATAAAAACATACTTATAAAAAATATATTACATGTGTAGGAAGGGACCATCTTTATAGACCAAGCAAACTTAGCACTTGGAATCCAAGGTAGACCACCCTTTAGAAGTGATTGAGGAATCAACCCCTCAATCGGTTGATGACTTACAACCCCCATCCTAGGCGATTGAGGTATTAACCCCTCAATTGGTTATGGTCAACTCACAATACTATAGATAAATATCATGAAATCATCACATAAATACCATCAGTCACACTTTTATGAAATCTCAACATAGTTCATAGTCAAATTCATAGTAAATAAGACCTATAAGTAAATTCACTTAGAGACATGAAATTTAGGTAAAAAGGACGCTTGGGCACCATGGGTGAAAGGACCCAATGGTTGAAACCCACATACCTCAACTTTGAAAAACTTCTTGATGAAGATTGAGATGAGAACTTAAAGCTTGATTGAATTGCTTGAATCCGAAAATGAGTTTGGACCCTTGATTTTGAGTGAAATATTTGTCTAAGTATTTGAGGGAGTATCGAAAAATGTCTTATATGATATGAAGGTGAAATATGGCTAAGTATAGGTACTTTTTTAAGCATGGGAAGGCTTAGGCCCAAGACCCAAAGGCCTTGGACCGAAACAAGAAAACTGGTAATTTTTACACTGGGGCGCGCCATGGCCGCGTCGTGCCAGGGGCGCGAACCCTTACTAGAGTTTGCAAAATTTAGAAAATCAAATCTTGCTATGGTTGTTCTAAAATCGGGATTAGACTCATTTCCCACTAAAATTTACCCCTGATCACAAATATGAAGTCAGATTTTTCATATCACACATGAATTTTGAGATATATGGAAATTACGATTATGCGCACTTTCGAGGCATATTTTCGGGCACTTGTTGAGGTCGTTTCAATATATCCCCCGTGGGAACATTCGTCCCCAAATGTCAAAGAAACTATATAAGAGAAATAAGCAAGATGATTTCAGCCCACACAAGAATGCAACAATGCACTTAAACATCATTTTCAAGAATCTCAACATAAGTGTCAAAATCACCATGAACTTGTTAACATGAACATGAATGCATGCAAAAGACATAAGGGCTTAAATTTAATACTTGGAATCATAAAAAGGACTTGACGTGTTATCATAAGCTTGAATAGAATGAAAAAGGTACAGATATTGCTTCTCCATGCCTGCCCCGACTTCCCTAGAGACACTTCGACTTGACGATTCCTCCAAAGGGCCTTGACGAACACTACATCCTTATTAATCAACCTTTCCACCATTCTATCCACTACCTCCACCGGAACCTTCTCCTAAGCCAACTTATCCTCCATGACACCCACAACCTCAAAGAGTTCTATAGCTCTAGAGTCACCAATACATCCCCTCAACTTAGATGAACAAAGAGTCGGACAAACCATACACATACCCATAGGCAACTCCAATTTGTATGCAACCTTACCAATCCTCCTCAACACTCTATAAGGACCCACAAACCGTAGACTCAATTCCCTCCTTACCAAAACAAACCACACCCTTCATGGGTGAAACCTTCAAATAGATCCAATCACCACCCTTAAATTCAAGATCCCTACTCCCCACATCGGCATAGGAGTTTGATGACTTTGGGCTGTTTTCAACCTTTCTCTAATCATCCTTACCCTTTCCATAGCCCCCACAAGCAGATCTGGACCCAGTAAAGCCATTTCCCTTACCTCATCCACCTAACCGGGGATCTATAACGTCTACCATGCGAAGCCTCAAAAGGAGCCATACCAATTCTAGAATGATAGCTATTATGAGCCTCATCAAGAATCCTCGTTCTCAAGTCATCCACGCTAGGCACAAACAACCTACCTTGGTATCTAAGGGCACCATCACCCCCTTGGGAGAAAACCTCCACCTTGCCATCTCTCACGAAGGTCTTCAACTCCAACAAGGCAGATCAAGATCTTGCTTTACCCTTACCTCCTCAACGAATGAAGATTTAGAACCATTAACTACCACTACACCACCATAGTCTACCTCTTCCAACCTAATCCTCTATATAGCCAACCTGTGGACCTCCCTAGCCACCCCTTTCCTACCACCATCAACATGAACTAGACTACCCATGGACACCCTACTCAAAGCACTGACCTTAACATTAGCCTTACCGGGATGATAGTACACACTCGTATCATAATTCTTAGGAAGCTATAACCACCTTCGTTGTCTCAAGCAAAGATCTTTTGGGTGAACACATTTTGGAGACTCTTATGATCGGTAAACACATCAACATGCACCCCATACAAATAAAGACGCCAAATTTTCAAAGCAAATACCACGGTGGCGAATTCAAGGTCATAGATAGGATAATTCTTCTCATATATCTTAAGTTGTCTAAAGGCATAGGCTATCACCTTACCATTTTGCATCAAAACACCACCCAAATCGATTCGTGAGGCATCACAATACATAACGAACCCTTCCAACCCTTCCGGTAGAACCGGCTACGCCCAAGAAACTTCTAATATCCGATGGAGTCAAAGGTCTAGGCGAATTTCTAACCAATTTCGTCTTTCTAGGATCTACCTTGATACCATCTCCCGACACCACATGACCTAGGAAGACAACTTTTTTCAACCAAAATTCACATTTTTCATACTTAGCATACTTCTCTTCCCTCAATTTTTGTAGTACGACCCTTAGATGACCCACATGCGCCTCCTCACTATGGGAATAGATCAAGATACCATTGATGAAAACCACCACAAACAAATCAAGGTAGGGTTTGAAGACCCTCTTCATAAGATCCATAAAGATAGCTGGTGCATTGGTCAACCCAAAAGACATAACTACCATCTTATAATGCCCATACCTAGTTGGGAAGGCCATCTTGGGAATACCACACTCCCTCACGAAGATCAATCTTAGAAAAGTGACTAGCCCCCTGAAAGTTGGTCAAAGATCATTAATCCTAGGTAGAGGATACTTATTCCTTATAGTGACCCTATTAATTTGTCGGTAACTAATACACATTCTAAGGGAATCATCCTTCTTCTACACAACGACACCCGAAAGCTCACTAGGACTGACATCTAGGAACTCACTAATCACTGGAACCGCCTTTATAGGAAGGGCTTTGGACTTAACATCTCTAACCTTCGCAAGATGATAGAGACTCCCCTTAGAAGATAACTCATGGGATTGAATGCAAGAAATGAATCTATCCTTGACCACCGCATCATGACTTTCCCACTCAAGAACGGGCTCACCAGGGAATTGGAATCTAACTCTACATGTCCTACCAATAATGGAGACATAATATGCATGCAACTAATCCACCTCAAGTACGATATCAAAATCCACCATATCTAATTCAGCGTAGTAACAAGACAAGATCTACACAATATAACCACAGAACAATTCCTATGGGCCTTCTTAGCAACAATAGACTTGCCAATAGGGGTAGACACCAAATGTTCACATAATAACTCGGGACATACATAAAGCCCACTAGCAACAAAAGGAATAATGAATGAGATAGTGACACCCGAACCCATCAATGCACACACATCAAGGTTAAAGGAAACTTCAACATAAGGGTAATAACATTGGGCGCCACATCTACTCCTTGAGCCTCTTGATCAACATGACCACCTTGTTCTTGAGGTCGGCCACATTTACACCTTTTTTTAGCATGTAGACAATCAACAACCTTGTGGCCCACCTTACCACAACTATAACAAACATTAGACTTCCTCAAGCATGGACCTCCATGGTTCTTCCCACACCTATGGCATTTAGGATTAGTCATCCCAATGTTACTATCTCCACATTGAACCCTTTTTCTCCCTTCCTTTTGAGGCTACCAGACAATCCCTCATCTTATGCCCAACACTACCACACTTGTAACAACACTTAGTACCCACCAAACACTTCTCTTGATGCCCCTTGCCATACTCTTTACAACTATCAAAAGAGATCCTTCCCTTTTCGAACTTGGGCACCTGTAGTCTAGTAGAAGATGAAGCTCCCTCAAGTCGGGCTCTCTTAGCCTTCCTCTTCCCACTCTTACCACTTGAAGTCTCGAGGGTACCCACTGATTGGTTGAGTTAAGCGATCACAACTTTGGCCAATACCCATAGAGCATTGCGAACCTCCGTATTTGATATATCATTGTCCTGAATAGCTTGAGACATATTCTGAAATGCAATGATTAAAATAAGAAAAAAGTCTTAAGGGACTTAACTCTTATCGCACGACATAGATTAAAAAGAAGAGAATCATTTCCTAAAATGCCTCATAGCCTCTCATTCATAGTTGTGGCATGCTTCACAACATGAATAAGACTCTAATTGACACGGTGTGTTGGACTCCGAGGACCATTAATAATCTAGTGCTCTGATACCAAGTTTTTCACGACCCAAACTAGGGCCTAGATGTGACACGGCGAATGAAAAACCCGAAGAAACCCCAAACAAGACTCTTAGCATATCATACACACATTCTTGGTCGCGGAAGCAAGATAAAACAACAAGAGAAAACATAAACAAGGGACACTGGGACTAAGGGAGAGAGTTTAATGCTGAAATAACATAGATGAGTCAAAGCTCAAGCATAATTCCATTACTTGTCCAACAACACCTCTAGCTTGGAAGAGAGCAGGGGCCAAGATACTTTCAAGAGCTCACCCTCATAATAATGTCAATAAGTATTCCAAAATATACAAAATACATAACTTGTCCAACAACACCTCTAGACATAGAACTCAGCGGGGGCCAAGACAAGCAACCGGGTCATCCTCATAGTCATAAGTATTCCAAAATATACAAAATGTAGTCTAAACATAAGCATGAAAGAAGATAGATATTGTCCCCGGACATGAGGACTCACCAAAGCTAACTTGAACAATATGTCTAGCCACGTGAAGGAGAATCAATAGAAGCTTTGATTCCTACATGGTAATATCATGTAGGCATAGAGTATGCGTTAGTACGTTTGAATGTACTAAGTATGTAGGATGTAATGCAACAAAAGGTAGGCAATATAATTGAAATGCATAATTAGGCAACATATGAACATATAGCAATATGGCATGCATGAATGATGCTTGAAGTAAAACATACTTATAAAGAACATATTACATGTGTAGGAAAGGACCATCTTTATAGACCAAGCAAACGTAGTACTTGGAATCCAAGGTAGACCACCCCTTAGAAGTGATTAAGGAATCAACCCCTCAATTAGTTATGGTTAACTCACAACACTATAGATATATATATATATATCATGAAATCATCACATAAATATCATCCTTTCATCATCATAAAGTCACTTAACTCATATGCCAAACATTAGGCCTACAGCAACTCAAGATACATTAACTGAATATTTTATCAAACACTTGGTAGGTATGCAGTGCTAGTATAAAATCATGCAATTCAAGAGTGAAATCATGCAATTAAACTTGAAGTAAATCAACCCATCAATACTAGGTAATACCATCATGCAATATACATTAAAAACCTTCATCAAAGCTCAAGGTAGATCCAAGATTCATAGCCAAAACATGCTCAAACAGTCACACTTTTATAAAACCCCAATATAGTTCATAGTCAAATTCATAGTAAATAAGACCCATAAGCAAATCAGCTTAGAGACATGAAATTTATATGAAAAAGAAAGCTTGGGCACCATGTGAGAAAGGACCCAATGGTTGAAACCCACATACCTAAACTTTGGAGAACTCCTTAATGAAGATTGAGATGAGAAATTGGAGCTTAATTGAAATCCTTAAGTTTTGGAAAGAGATTTGGCACTTTAATATTGGGTGAAATATTTGTCTAAGTGTTTGAGAGAGTATTGGGGAATGTCTTGTATGATATGAAGGTGAAATATAGCTAAGTATAGGTATTTTTTATGCATGGAAAGTCTTAGGTCCAAGACCCTAAGGCCTTGGATCAGAACAAGAAAACTGGGCAATTTTTACACAGGGGCGCGTCTTGGCCGTGTCGCGCCAGGGGCACGAACCCTTATTGGAATGTAAAAAATTTAGAAAATTAAATTTTGCTATAGTTACTCTAAAATTGGGGTTAGACCCATTTCTCACTCAATTTTGCCCCCTGATCACGAATATGAAGTCAGATTTTCGATATTACGCACAAATTTTGAGATATATGAAAATTACAATTATGGGCACTTCCGAGGCATATTTTCGGGTACTTTTTGGGGTCATTTTAATTAATTTAGAACCAAATTTAGGAAACCCATCAAATATCTCTAAAATCTTATCGTAACTTTCAGAATATGGAGATTCAAGACGTAACATCCTTTCCATGAAATTAAACATTGTTTTATAAGAATATAAGCTAACTAACATTAAGAGAATCATAATATAAGCATTTGGAATCATAACATGAAAACCCATTAAGGAATGGCATAATTGGAATTAAGGAATGGAGTAAAAAAATGCTTTGGGTCTCCATGAGTGAAAGGAACTCATGAATGAAACCACATACCTTGGTGGAAAATTTATGGAAGAACCTTGATTTGAGAAAAGGTACTTGAAACCCTAGGTTTGGTCTTCTCTTGAACTTGAGAAAGAAGGAACTTGAGAGAGTTAGAATGTTTTAGTTGAATGAGTTGAGAATGAAGGGTAAAGGGATAGTATACACACATTTTGGGAATCACATAACCTTAAAACGACATAGTTTAGGAATAAAATGGATGATATTTTTACCAAAAAGTCCTTCATTAAATTGGACAGACCAAACTATGAATGCTCGTTCACGAGCCGTAAATAAAAGTATGACCCGTACTTTGGGTCTCATAGAACCCAAGTCATATATTTTTTCACCTTCTGATCTCATTCTACGGGCACCTTCTACGGTCTGTAATTAAAACTATGACCCGCTGTGTTATTTGTAAACCAAGATTCAGAATCTATTAACTCAGTCCTCAATAGCACGAACACCTTTATGATCCGTAGAATGGATTACAAGCCATAAAAAAACCTCATAGTTTCCTCCAACACTTAATAAATTTTCAACTTTCAGGACCTTATTTACGACCCCTTATTACGATCTATAAATAATTTCATGACTTGTAAACCCCTTCAGACTTTCCTTCCTGATTTTAAATTTTTCTCAAGTTAAACCCCATTCCACGAGGCCTATCTATGGTCCATGAAATGAACCACGCCTTGTACTTTGGGCTCGTGGTTCTAGTCCATTAACCAAATTTCAATTTTCCCCCTTGATCTTATCTTTAAACTTTTGGGTGTTACATTTTCTCACCACTAACTTTAGGCCAAAATCTTCCCCTTGGAGAATTTTCCTAGATTCTAAGGTCTATGAATCAAATTACAAGTTAGAAGAAAAATTAAATTACTTTTATTGAAGGTGGAAATTGAAGAAAAACTGCCCTAGGTCGCTTCTAATCTCTCAAAGATCAAGTGGGAGAAATAAGAACGATTTTAGGACTTTCTTAGCTTAAACTCGTGACTATCCCACAAGACAACCACTTATCCCGCCATGATGACCCCGCCATAGTGGGCTGCACGAAGTCAGAAACTCAAAAGTTGCATCCTAAACATCCATTATGCAACATGCCCTCAAACAATGATTTTCTAAAATCAACCCTTTGCGCCAAGATTAATTCCAGGAGTTCTACACACCCGAATTTGATTCCATAAAGCCGTATAGGCTCTTTACTATTTTAGCTATCCACTCAAAAGATCAAACTCATAAATCAAGCCCAAATCTATTATTGTATTTCCCTAAACCTCACATGACTCAAACTTTGTTCAAATCTTGTCTAGGCTCAAAATTTTCAAATTACTACTCGAGAGTTATTTTAACCTAAAATCTTTCCCCATTGACCTATCCATTTGGGACATGTCGTTACAGGGCGGAGTGTTATCCAGTCAAGAACTTACATGTCCAAAAGATGCATATTGTGGAGATGATGATGTTGAGATAGATGTATGGTCATACTAGTAGAGACAACATTAGGAATATAGTTATTCGAGAGAAGGTAGGAGTGACCTTTGTAGGAAACAAGATGAGAAAAGCGACACTAAAAATATGGTTTGGACAGTGTGAAGGGGAGGTGCACTATCATCCCAGTAAGGAGGCACGAGAGGCTGGTCACAGGGTGTATGAGATGGGTAGAGGTAGGCCAAAAAGTAAAATACATTTGGTAGAGGTAATTAGACATGATATGATTATAGGTAAAAAAGAATAGAAGTCGCATATTGGATAAAAGATTAGTAGGGGTAGAGTATTGTCTTGTCTTGTGAAGGTTGATGCGTAGTTTTAGTTGTACTATCCATAACTGTTGTTCTTTCTTGTAGATTCAACACAACTTTTCTTCTTAACTAATATGCTTTGTTCATTGTTTTCTTCTTCTTGTACTTGGTTTGATGCACTTGAATCGAGGATCTTTTAGAAAAAAGTTTCTCTACCTTAATGAGGTGGTAGTAATGTCTGCGTACACTCTACCGTCCAAAAATCCTATTTCATTAGATATATTATTGTGTTTAAATGGTTTGTTATTTTTGAAATATATACACAATTTCAATGTTTATTTTTATTTGGCAATTATTGGGTATATTTATTTTATTGAAAATTCACCAATTTAAAATTTTGAAATGGCTTCAAAGATGGGAATGAGTGAGAAGCCCAAAAGAGAAACCTCATTTTGTTTAGGAAAAATAATTTAGCACAAAAAGGAAGATTCCCCTGGGAGACTTTCAAACAACTCTTTGCTCGAAACGTATATTTGTGTATTACTCTGTACATTGTGCTTTTCTTTTGTCAAAAGCAATCTCTCTCGCTCCCGCAAATATATATATAACTTTTCTTCACCAATCATCCTTTGCGGAATACCTAATTCACCGGTAAGAATTTTGGTACTTTCTATGAATTGCAATGTTTAGTTCTTTCCACAATGTTTTTGAGCCACGTTAATTCAAAGAGAATTTGGATGTTGTTGCTCAAAATATAATGTGGTTGATATATCTGTGTGTATATTTTTTTTGGTGAAAATTAAGAAGTCCCTGCTTGAATGCTCGAATCACAGTTCTATTTTTCTACCCACCAAGGATAGAACAGATGGGTTCCACGAATTCAGTTTTTTCACTGTTTAGGTTAACTAAATTTTTGTTTGGATTTGCAAATTTGGCCAATTCACTTAAACCCTTCATGGAATTCTCTCAGAAGCCAAATGGGTCTTTGAGATTAGATTGGTGGAAATTCGTATGTAAAATTTAATGTGTAGATTCTTTTGCTCTAGCTGCAGGTTCTTGAGTAGAGATTCTACTGATCTTTCTTTCATTGTTTGGGGCGCTCCTGAAGAATTTGATTGAATGGATGTGGAGGGAGCAAGTACTTCGTTAGGAAATGGTGCACAATCAGTAGAATCTCATTCGCGTCCTGTTCGACGACATCTGGATGATGGTAAGTTCGAAATGCAAAACGATTCAGTTATTCCTATGAGCATGTTTTCTGTGATAGTTAAATTGTATGAAGAGTTTGGTTTAAGTGAATTGGTATAAGATAGGTCAAATTACTAATCAAGCTTTTTGTGGCAAGGTAGCCCCTTTGATTCAAATCATACATGGCAGCAAAGAGCAGAGAGATGTAATAATAACGTGGTGCCTGGTATCTGCTATTATACTCACAATGATCGGCCAAGTTATTGCTATCCATAATGAAAAAGAGATTTTATCTACTAATACAACAGATATTATGATATGCCACAAATCAAGAGATTTGCAGCTATTTTAATTTTCAAAGACATGCAAAAAGCAATAGCAATAGATCCCAGGAATGAAAAAACTGTGGAAAGCCTTAATTTTATTCATTATGATGAGTGGAGAATGTACATTAAATATGAGCTTGAACATACTATAAATCAGAACAACTTTCAGTTATGAGTATCATAAATTCAAACCAAGAAAACAAAGGAGAAGAAAAAGCTTTTATGGGTTTTTTTTCTTTTTCTTTTTTTTTAAAATTTGGGGTAGGGGAAGGAGGAACGTGGAGGGAGATTACAATGTGGGGAATCGAACCCTCACCAACAAGGTGGGAGTTTAGGTAGCCAACCAACTGAGCTACTAAGATTCCCCAAGCTTTTATGGGTAGAATTTTCTCTCTGTGTGCGAGGTTCTTTTAACGAGTAGATTCGAACAAAATAATCAGAAAATTGGAATTACTTCTGCCAATTGTTACTCTAGAGAAAATCACTTGTGTTTTCACAATACTTGAAATGTGTCATTTGTGGGTGTTTCTGATGTTATGTTGGTGATAATTTGGGTGATGTTGACAGATGTTAATTCTCGAGTTGCATCAACATTATGTAGGGTTGTGGTTTGGGATGGTATTAGTTATTTCTGGCATGCAGTGATGGGAAGTTAATGGTGGTGCTAGTCTGCGATGGATATTGTGGTTTCTTTTGTTAGCCCTTAGATGAGCTCGGAAGGACTTATGAGAGTGTGATCAATCTGAATTAGGGATGTGATCTTATGTCATCCTTGTATTTATCAAGATCTTTAATGGGACTTTATCCAACTCTTGTAGAGACCTTAGGAAAAACTTATAATGAAGTAACAGTACTTGTATGGACAGATTTAACATGTAGTTAGGTGAAGAAAATTGAAGCTCATTGTCTGCAGCAGAGGATTTGCATTAATTTCTATAGTAATGTTGAATATTTTTCTTTTATGCGTACCTCAACTAATTCCACGCGGTACTTGTCACCTCCCACAACAACAAGTATTAGGTAACTCTGTCCACCAAGCTAAGACAGATGGGAAGAAGCACCTAGTGTTTTTTATACAGTACCGTTGAATATTAAAAGTAATTTTTTGGTCACCGAAATAGGAGCATGTGAGTGTGACGTTCCATGAAGGGATATGTAGTGTCCTTTTCCATGTAAAGTAAGAGTTTGGTGTCTATCTGTTGGTTATTGATTCTGGTTTTGGGTCAAGTCACAGCCTACGGGATTAAATAAGCTTCCTTAATAGTGTAAAAAACTTCTTTGAAACATAGGTTCCAGTTGTACTTCACTAACTCGAGGCATTGCCATTGTCGCTAGAGTCTTGGTATGTTTGTTTCTTTAAATAAGCATACAAGGAGGTGAATTATGTGAATTTAAGGAGTTCATTGTGCCATCTCTCTACGAAATATAGAATTGGTTATGTGATGTGACATTGGGATAAGTGATGCATCTTCAATCAAAATATCAAGTTATGATTCATTCAATTAAGCTTTTGTTCTATATTAATTGTTACTCATCTTGTTGATTATTCAAGTTTCCTGTTGATCTTCATCATTTCTCTCAGCATTATCTTTCAATCTGAATGTAATGCAGCTGTATTTGCTTCATAACCTATAAATACAGAAGTAGAGGCTAAATATTAACATGTTTCATTCTCACATTTGCAGCCATGTATCAATTTACACAGCAAAATCTCCCAGCATGTAAACCTGTCCTGACCCCAGCATGGGTAACTAAATGAGGAGAACACTTTCTGTTAAATTCCCATTACTTTTCTAAATCGACAGGGTGTTGTACTTCTCTGACTACATCTTCTTAACAGGTCATTTCAATGTTTTTCTTAATAGGTGTCGTTTTTATTCCTATTGGACTTCTCTGTCTTTATGCTTCTGAAAGCGTAAGCTTTTGCTCCTCTGTTGATTTACAGACCTTATTAATCTGTCTGCAAAATCTGTTTCCTCCATTCCTGATCAATAAGTTTGGCATAAATGACTGATCAGAAAGCATTTACAGGTTATTGAGATTGTTGACAGATATGATACAGATTGTGTGCCAGATAATTTCAAGAGCCAAAAAGTTGCTTACATCAAGGATAGCTCAGTTTCCAAGAATTGTACACGTTATTTAAAGGTAATAGTTATTATGAGTTGTGAGCTCACATTCAAGCATGCCTATTATGATATGTTAATTCCCCTTGCTTCACAAGTAGATTGGATCGTCAAAGGAGGATCCTTTGCTGGAATAAATTGGTTGAGACATGGGCGAAGAAATTGATTTGCTTGGTATTGGACATACCTTGCCTGTATTTTTGGGAAAGCTAGTTTAATGTATGTGCTTTGCATGTATGTGTCGTGTCATTCTAAAAATTATACATAAATATTACTTGTCCTTAAAATAAATACAATATTTATATGAACAAAATTAAATAAATACTATTGATATGATGCGATAATTTAATTTATTATGTACCGGCAAAGATGAGAAAATCAATTAAATTACTTATAATATAGATATTGAATTATGAATACATAAAGTATAATTTGGAGTTGAATAGTTAGGAGTTAAACAATTAACTGATTAAAATTTAATTTTAAAAGAGACTCCTAAATGTAAACGGAGTAGTGTAATGTTTCCAATGTAATTTTAATTACTCTTTTTCTTTTTTAAATTTGTTATATTACATACTTTTATTAACAAAATATTTGATAATCTAAATTTTAATTAACTTCAAAGTCTTAAATATTAAAAAAGACAATAGTAATATTTTCCCTTTCCTTCGCAGTCTAGACAATTATTTATATAGAATATTCTAAAATCAAGAGTAAATTCTAAATATAAGCAAATTCTAGTTCTAATTGAAAAGTGAATTTTGAAATTAAATAAATAAAAGAGTAAATACTTAACAAATTAAAAAAATAGTGAAAAGACAATTTTATCTAAAGAGAAGTCTTTATTTAGAAAAATACTTAGACGATTTTGTCTAAATATAAAAGGAGTAGTTTAATCTTTCCAACGTAATTTCACTAATTTTTTTCTTTTTAAATTTGTTCTATTATATACTTTTGTTAACAAAATATTTGATAATCAAAATTTTAATTAATTTCAAAAGTCTTAAATATTAGAATAATAATATTTTTCCTTTCCTTTCCTTTTCTTCCTTTCATAGCTTAGACAATTATTTATCTAGAATTGTCCTAAATCAAAGTGAATTCTAAATATAAAAAAATTCTAATCTAAAAGTGAATCTTGAAACTAAATAAATAAAAGACAAAATAATAAATTAAGAAAAATAGTGAAAAGACAATTTTATCTAAAACAGAGTATCTCAATGAAGGGCAAAAAGTTTAAGCAAAATTACTGAGGGTCTTCACAAATTTAATATAGTATAGATTAAATAGAAAATTGATGGGAAACTGGTTGAGACGTGGGTGAAGAAATTGATTTGCTTGGTATTGGACATAAAATTAAATAGAAAATTGATGGGGCTTTCTACCTCCACTGTATTTTTGGTGGTGCTAATAACAGCCATGGACTGAGAAGAAGTTGAAGCGTGGCTTCGGGCCACCACTTTAATAAATGTTTTTTGAAAGAAAAAATACTGATTAATCAAATTTCTTCTATTGGTGCTGGACATAACAGTAGGTTCTTTAAAAGCCCATGAGTTGGTACCTATTTTTTGAAGTCATCCTCTGTCTGTAAGGCTTATTTGCCATCTAACAAATATATTTTTAGAGGCATGGTTTTGTATATCCTTTTGCAAAACAGAATTAATTTGTAGTAGTTTTTTTTTTTTTGATTTAGTAAGTCAGCTTGAGATTTCGAAATACATAAACAATTGCTAGAATTTCTTTTACGATTGTTTGGATAATTTTTTTGGGCTTTATTACAATGCTGGGATGCAAATGCATCCTTAGCACCACCTATCACATCCAAACCATCTGAAGTGTCCACCTCTTCAATCCCTTATTCAAGCCATATGATATCTCTAGAACACCAGAGAACTCCAAATCCATAATGCGAAAAATTTTCTTCCACTTTCTGACCTCTAACGTAGGATCTTGGAAATTGAGAAATCTTTAAATGCAGTAGCTTCAGATACCCCAAGTAAAGAAGTAAATTCTTTAAGTTCTGCATCTGTCACCGTCCTTGAAGAAGATAATTCTGTTTAAGAATTAGACAGCCAGGCTGAAGGAGAAATTCCTCTAAAGCTTGCCCCTGTCAAAATGGAAATTTTCAACTGGTGTAAGCCACAAAAGCTCATACACTAGAGCTACCCATCCAAATATTGCTTTAGAGGAAAAGTCTGGTGTCGTACAAAATAACTATAATGCCAATAATATCTGTGAATGGAAGTAGATATTTGTTTTGAATACAACATTCTGTCCAAATTACAGCAAATGACAATGGTTTTCACTACTTATAGCCATAGGACCTCCCATAATGCTTAGACCAACTCTCTGCCCATGTCCTTATAGCAGGTTTTATAAGTCAGTTGAAATCTTGGTGGGATACCCATCTTGGCGATGAAGATAAACAACATATTTTTTTCAAAGTGTCTGAATTGACTCAGTAGGAAATCCAATTCTTCAGGGTGGTCAACCCATTTCTGACTCAACAAATACATTGATTTATACCATTATCAAAACCGTCATACGAAATCCAGGTATTTTTAGAGAAAGGTACTCTAAAATACTTAACAATCTTAAGTGCAAAACACTTTCTGATTGTAGATGGTATAAGGATTCCTTCTCTCACTAGAATGTATGAAAAACCTGATGGTAATCTTCCATACTGGAAAGAACAATTTCTTGATGGATTACCTAAATCTCTCAAGTGTCAAAGAGCTTCAAAGACAACACACTAGCAATATCATTCCCTATGAGCAGATCACTTATGGTTAGCTCACAAGTCTAATTCGACAAGTTGCTCTTAAGATTTGTTGCCAGGATAAGATCTTAAGGTGATCAGCTAAGATAGAGCATAGACGTGTCTAGTTTCTGTGAACAATTTGGCCCACCCCCTTTGTAAGAAGAGAATTCATAAAAAGCCAGCTCCTAAAAAAGAAGCCTTCGCTTCTAGGGCTTATGTTTCTAGGTTTAGAAAATCAAAACCCTCTCCACCAAAATACAAGCATGCAGCAAAGAAGCATACAGCAAAGAAGCATACCCTACTTACTCCCAATGATGGCAATTGTTGCAAGTGACACAAACCTGGTCATATTGCCACATATTGCAAATTCTCCAAAAAGGTTAGGAATTTTAATCTTAATGAGCCCATCCTTAATCAAATGCAACAATTCTTGTTAGAAGAAAGTGAATTCTGATAGTGCAGATATGACTTGAACAAAATTTCAACCAAATTAAGAATGATGACTTAGAATCCTCTAAATCTGGCTAAGAAGATCAAAGTAGCTTGCCTCAGATCAATGTTCTCTCTAAAGAGTTAGATCTCCTCCTTGAAGTTGTTAGTAGCTTACAAGATTTTGATCAGGAAGACATTATCTAGAGCAATACAAAAAGGCTTTCGATAAACCTTTCACATCTTCCTCTCATATTTTTCTCTTCCTCAATTGACGATTACTTTAAATATTATTGATATTCTTTACCATTTTCCTTCTAAAAAGTCTTAAGATAGTGACTATTTAGGATCTTCAGTCAGAATTAGATCTCCTTAATGAGGAAATTCCTGAAATAAAAGCTACGCAAGAACTAGGCTGACTTATCCTTCAATAATTCTGTACCATAGTTTGGAAGGAAAGTAAGATGTTTTAAAGGGAAATAGAACAATATTCAGAAGATAAAGATAAACTGCCTAGGGCTTTACTATTTTTGGTGTAAGCAGTGATAGGAGATACTGAAGGTGTGTTTAATGTTATTGATGTTGTAACTGGAAGTTCCTAGGAATGAAGTAAAACTTTTTGTTGGGGGACTACATTTTGATGTAGTATACCCGTGGATACAAAGAAGTAATGTTACCTTCCTTTAAAAAAAAAATTGTGCCATGCCTGGTGAGCCCAAGTATGTAGTAAATGAACCCTTAAACCAGGAAATTGAACAAGGAGATTTTATCAACTGCCTCATAAAAGTCAACAAATCTTTCATCCTAGATGTTGTTGCCTTATTCCACACAAGTGCGGAACTGAAGTGCTCCAAGGATGACTCACACCCAGTAAATACTTTGAAAAATCTAAGGAAGCCCTTAGAGCTGCTAATGGCAATAGACTGGGAATTAGTTACAAGCTCTTTGATGTTGAAGTATGAACTTTCTCTACTTTATCATTTTTCACTTCATTCGTGCTAGTAAAGGATATAACCAAGCATGCAATATTAGGCACTCTTTTCATTGAAGAACTCATTGCATTCAGAGTTACACCCATCAAGATATTGAAATTGAATGTAGCAATGTTTTTTCATTCTTTCAACAAACCAGAAAAGTTTTCTCTAGTTTAAAACATGAGGCTTAAATTAATTTTCTTGAAGAAGAAGTAGCATGCCATAGGTTGCGACAACTACAAAAACTTTCTCTTCAATCTAAAATCAAAACCTTGGAAGCCAAAATATAGAAATAACTTTGTGCAGATTTACACACAACCTTCTGAAATCGGAAAAGACATATGATTAGGCTTACTTGTGAACCTAACTTTAATGGGAAAACTATTC
Source organism: Solanum virginianum (assembly GCA_000787875.1). NCBI lineage: Eukaryota > Viridiplantae > Streptophyta > Magnoliopsida > Solanales > Solanaceae > Solanum > Solanum virginianum. Next base: position 102,068 of record DF358854.1, on the reverse strand, counting down.
TTGCAAAAGCTCATCCTATCTAGATGAATCATGAACTAACAATCCATTGTCAAAATGAAACAATGATTTTATCAATAAACAAATCATCTCTTTAAGACAAATTCTCTTGGAGTTGTGATGATTTCTATGTCAATAAAAACTTTGAAATTGAACGAGGAGTCCCTCATTCGGCCATCAATTATGGACTTCTAAATTTTTCTCTTTTTGGGATTAGATATCCTATTCCAACAAAAAAAATAAAATCCAATGACATCATGCTGCCATAATTTTTCTCAAAATTTGATCTAAAATCTAGTTTTTGGAAAATACAAATTGCTGCCAAAGACTGTTGTAGAACTGCTTTTAAGTGTCATTTGGGCAATATGAATTGAATGTTATGCCTCTTGGACTAAAACATGCTCTGTTAGAATTCAAAAAGATAATGAATAATATTTTTAATCCTTTTGCAAAATTCATTATAATCTATATTGATGATCTCTTGAGTATTGTCTACCAACATTTCTAACATTTAAGAGGTTTCTTTCATCTCTTCAAGGAAAATGGCTTAATTTTATCCAAGACTTAATCCCTTCCTATTTAATATCCAATTTTCTGAACATAATATCTAACAAGGTACTTTTTTCTCTATTCAACGATCCATTCAATTTGCTAATAAATTTCCTGAACAAATTCTAGACAAAACTCAGCTCCAAAGATTTTTGGGGTGTGTCTCAATTACATAGCAAATTTTATCCTAGGATTTAGTAATTTGCTAAAGCCTCTCCGTGATAGGTTGAAAACCCCCTTCCTCTATGGACTAACATCCATACTAATGTTTTTAAGGAAATAATGTTGAAGGCTAAAGATCTTTCTTGTCTCTCCCTCTTTGATACTTCTGTATTCAAAATAGTTGTAACAAATGCATCAGACATTGGTCATGGCGGTATTTAAAACAGAGAAAAAAATGATAAAGAGCGTATAATTGCGTTTGCATCCAAGCAGTGGAATAAATCTCAACAAATTTATTCAACAATCAAAATAATTTTTTTTAGCAATTGTTCTATGTATTTTCAAAATTTCAAGCTGACTTATTACATAATTTTTTTTAACTAGGAATTGATCGTAAAGTTGCAAAATTTGTTATACAAAAGGATGCACAAAAATCTTGCCTCTATACATATATTTGCATTATGACAAGCTATTTCTATCTGTTTTTATTTTTGGTATAGAATAGATCATAGAAAGCTCAAATTCTATTCTAAATTTTCTTACTCAATAATTCTTGTAGGATAGGTAATTATTTTTTATAGAAAAAAGCAAACAAATCTCTTGAGTTTCTAGCCTTTCCCTCCCGACAGAAGCAAACCAATCCTCAAGTGCAAGTTGTTGCCAAGCAACACACAATCTCAATTGTCCCTAACCAACCCTCAACAGATGCAGCTGACACAAACCGGCCTAGATACCAAACTTTAGTAGATTATTGCCATGAAAGGGATTTTGCATTCATATCTCTTAGAGAATACAAATCCAATTTCTATATCAAGTCCAAAAGATGGGCTGACCTAGTTGAGAAAGAAGAAACTCAACTAACTCAAATAGTGAATACCTTATGGACAGAGGAAGACTTCAAAAATTGGCGACAAATCATGAGTCCAAAAGAACTTATTATTATGTCGAACACCAACATAAGAGATTTGATTAATCAATGCCTCTTCTTCAAGAAAAATGTGTTCTAAAGCGATGGCCCAAAGTGATGCTTCAACTTCTTCTCACTTTGTGGCTGTTATTAGCACCACCGAAAATACAGTGGAGGTAGAAAGTCCCACCAATTTTCTATTTAATTTTTCACAAAACATTGGCACGGTATGGCCACTACCAAGCTAATAAGTTTTTTCACCCACTCCTCAACCAATTTCTTCTAGCAAAGGAACCTCCTCTGATAATCCAACCTACTTTGAAAATGACAGTATATCTCTGCTGATACAAATTGAATTCGAATTTTAGCATTCCAACCGTTATGAAGTTGCTAAGAAAATACTTAGCCTTACAACAAATTTTATCTGAAAAACTCCTACATATACCTAAAATTTTATGAATTCATACTCACAGATACTCTATCTTACTTGTTTAAACCTCACAAAGACAAGCAAACACAAACATATATTACACATACTACGTTGTGGATTAGCAAAATAATTTCACCCAAAGAATGGAACATGCAGCCCCAAAGGATGAATGCCTTTACTTTTCAAAATAATACTAGCAAACATTTGCGGTTCCTTCTTTGAGGAAAACAATAGCCTCTGAGTTCCCTCAATAGTTTTTGCATCAATGATAGCGTGTCTATGGTCACAAAACTGAGATCCTTCCATCACCAATGCGAGAAGGATATGAATACTTTTGTTAGAAGTTTTTTTAATGAACATGAAATTCCTATGCTCTTATGATTTTCCCACAGTTTTCATATTCTATGGACATATTCACAGAAGCTTGCCTTTCACAAGCCAGATGGACACAAAAGACTCCCATGGTTATTTCTTCAGAGCCATTTTAAATGGTACAAGAGTTGGAACCCCTTGGAAACTTATGTACCAGAAGTGGAAGAGTGGTTCTTGTGCAATTCAGTGACAATAACATACCTAGAGAAATCCCACAAGTGGGGTCAGAGAAGCGTTGAATATATGTAGACTTTTATCACTATCTCAGAGTGATAGAGAGCCTATTTTCAAAAGACCCTCGACTCAAATTTATCAGCCCTAAGTAAAAGAAGAAAAAAATAACGGATATAGAGTAGTGGCTAAAACGAAAAGCAATGTCAATTCTCAAAAAAAAAAAATCGTAGAGCAATAATAACACAACTATAATGGCACGACTACTCCTAGTGAGAAACCTTAAACCGTCATAAGACAAGACAACATTCTAACCCTACTAGCCTCCTAATATATGATCTCCACTTCCCTTCTATCTAAGGTCATGTCCTCGGTGATATGAAGTTGCGCCATATCCTTTGCAATTCAGATGTTGCTCAAATTTCATTTTTGCAACAAAAGTCAATTGCATCTACACAACTAGTTAGCATAAGTAAAGGAGATCTCATCCAACAGTTAGAAAATCTTGTCCAGCAAATCAAAGTTGATCTCCTCAGCAATCAATCACAGACATCGGATAAATTCGAGTCCGAAGATGAAGAAAACATAAATTTTATGAAGAAAACATAAATTTTCAGCTATCTTAGAATCATAATGACATCACACCAACATAAAACAAAATGATGTCATCTATGCCAATAGCAAGGATAGCTGAAATTATTGTGACACTGTAGCACTTTTATTCTAGCAAGGTTTTTTGCTATAAATAGCCTTCCTCTCCATTTTGTAAGACACATCATTTTCTTCCAAAAAGCTCTCTCTCACACAAGAATATTTGGTCAAAGTTTGCTTCCTCTATGTGTTTTTTAAAGTTCGTTTGATAATGATATCAAATTTCAATTTTTAAACAGTCTTTTTTCGTTACTTCACTAAATCTATTTTTTAATTGATTTTATTTCTTATGGTTAGCACCGTCACCTACCTTTAATTAATTATTTGCTTTATCTAACACATGATCGGCTCTGCTGCCTAATTTATTGCATTTACATACTTGCATTATTTATATTTAATTGTCTACTTTTGTTTCCTATCCTTCTTCCTTGTATTTCACCTCTATTATTTTAGGAGGTTCGCTTCCGGGTATATAAATATATGTTCCGCCCCTGTATCTGCATGTGGGAATATTTCACCAGGTCTTCTGATATGGATTTGAACAGATTTCTAAACTTTGTGAAACTCTGTTTTCTATCTTTCTCAAGTCTTGAACTGAGTTTTGTGCATAACACAAAAAATATTCTTCTAAATTTACTTATGAAACTAATATAATTTTTCTTCTTGCTTGTATTCCTGAGGATATATTATTCCTTGTTGCGCCCGTACATTGAGGTATAATGGATTAACGGGTCTGGTATCGTGTCATTCAATCCACAATGCTTATTGTTCATCCAGCAGCATACCGCATCATTCCATCATCTCTTTGCAAACATGGCCAACCTTTTGCCTCTCTTTTACATGTGATAAAATTTCCATGATTGGATCGATCAGTTCTAGTTTGGAATTTTTTTTATCCTTTTCATTGGTTTGTTTTATGTTTGGGAATTGCCTCTGTGCAGGTGCCCCAAAATATGAAAGCTCCAATTTACATCTATTATCAACTCGATAACTTTTACCAGAATCACAGAAGGTGAAAGTTCTTAACTCCGTTGTTTCATTTTCCTTTTTAAGTACCAATATTTTCTGGTAATATAAATTCATGGAAGATTGCAACTATGACATTTAATTTAATTGATTATCAAGATGTATTTGTTCCTCTCTTTTACGTATGTAATATAGATGCTTTTCTCATTTATATCACATCCTTGTCACATTATGTACTAGCTGTACCATTTGTGTCTTCTCTATTTATTTATTCCTCTTTTCTTTTTGGTGTTGTGTGCATTTGTCATCACTTTCCTATGTTTGAAGTCCATTTTGTCATCTCTCTGTTAATTGTGCTTTTCTGACTTAGCTTGGCCCTTCCAATCCAGGTATGTGAAAAGCAGAAGTGATAAACAGCTTTTACACGGATTAAAGTACAATGATACTAGTTCTTGCAATCCCGAAGGCGAAAACAATGGCCTCCTAATTGTTCCTTGTGGTTTGATTGCATGGAGCTTGTTTAATGACACATATGCCTTCTACCGCGGGGCATATGCTATAAAAGTCAACAGGAAAAATATTGCTTGGAGGAGTGATCGTGAACACAAATATGGGAAAGATGTTTATCCGTATATTGCTTGGATGAGTGATCGTGAACACAAATATGGGAAAGATGTTTATCCGTGCAATTTCCAGAGCGGGTCTCTAATTGGTGGTGCAACATTGGACCCCAACATTCCTGTAAGGCCTTTGAACAGATGCAGCAACTCTGATTATTCATTTCTGTTAAATGGAACATATGAAAGTGCTTACAAAATTGTTAAATTATGGCATATTAATTTAGGAGCGATACTTCATTTTAGAGTTGATATCTGTTCTTGAATCCCAGGACTAAAGAAGATGGACAAGAAATGTCCAGTGGAAAATAAGTACTGTTCTTGATGCATTTGAATGATTTCCTGGATGATGTGTACATGAGTCACTACTAAGACCAAATACTAATCATATTGAAAGCTCTTATACCTCTATTTTAGAATCCAAGCCGCAGGTTGGGAGGCTGTTTATTAAAATTTTCACATCTCTATTTTGTCTGATGCAGTGTCTTGATTTATATTAAAAAAATAATACCAGTGATTTGAAAGTTCTTGCTTGATTTCGTTCTTAGATGTGTCCCATGAAATGTTGCAGTCATGACCCGGGTCTTTATATCACTTCTGTTGATTTGAATCCTTTTGTACGGTTCGGAATTTTAGCACTTTGTTTGGGTACGGATTAGTTGTGATCATTTAAGCATAAATTTTGACCTCAACATTGTGTTTCTTATCTTCTCTTTCTAGTACAGTTTTGATTTCTACTTAATTCTCTTCTCTAATATGTCCTTTTCAATGGATTTTATTTCCTCTTTGGAATGGGATTGATGGAATCAATCAGCTAAGTGATCAGGAGGATCTCATTGTATGGATGCGTACTGCTGCTCTCCCTACCTTCCGTAAGTTATATGGAAGAATTGAAGTGGACTTCGAGGAAGATGACTTGATTATGGTGAATCTTGTCAACAACTACAACACGTACAGTTTTGGTGGAAGGAAGAAACTTGTTCTTTCAACAACCAGCTGGCTGGGAGGCAGGAATAACTTCCTTGGGATGTCCTATGTCGCCGTCGGTTCTTCATTTATCTTCCTCGCTTTTGTCTTCTTGTTACTTCATGTGAAAAATCCAAGGTAAACCTTCATGTGGGCCAATACACAAATTAATTCTTCATGACACCATTTATTATGTGCCAAAATTCTGTTCTTTACTCATATATGCTTCATGCTCTACAGTGAAGGCGCCCTGCCTGCCCCATCTCCCCTAACCCCCCTTCCCTGCAGGAAATGTAAATATAGATTCCTGTGTTTTTTCCTATAGTCCATGTAAGAAGCAGACAAAATTGCAGAGAATGTTGTTTTGCGTTGAGATAAATCTGAAGCACAATAACAAGAAACCGGATGCCAGTTATACTAGTTAAACCATGTTTTTGGGTGATATTTGTCTGTTTCCATTCCTGAGAATTCAAGTGGGGGAGAAAGAGAGAAAGATGACTTTCATTCACTAGCAAGAACTTTATTAGCATAGCTTACTGTTGAGAATTTGAGATTGACAAAGAGACTAGAGAGGAAAACACAAAATCCTATCAACCCATTGACCTAATCTAGTCCAGCAGTCCCACCAGGTGGGTATGCCCCTTTGGCTTCTCACAGCAGGTGCTTCTCTTAGTATAGTTCCTAGTGCCCTCCAGCCTTGTTCTACTAGATATGACTGGCCTCCCCAAACTTGCAGAAAGGTCCAGAAAAATTGAAGAACCTGGCTTGGTTAAAAGTTCCACCATGTTTTTGCAGGCAAGATTCTATAAGCATCACAAACAGTTACAAATTATCCTCATTCTTCCTGTATGAATCATAGACTAGTTGAAGAATTGCAGTAACATTTTGTAGTTGCTCCCTGATCAACCCAGGGGAAACTAATTAATCACATCTCTGTCCCATTTTATGTTAAGTGTTTTACTGGGTTGAAGGTTGAGAAATTAAAGAAGTTTTCTTTAACATGTTAGCCAAATGTATGCAGAAGATCAAAACTATCCTTTTAGATGAGTGCTCGTGAGATTTCCTCATGCACTTTCATTTCTCTCTCCTTATAAAAGAATACATTTATATCAAGTGGATCTCACCAGTCACTAAGTCATGTCGCCAAGGGTATATTGGAGATACTATTAAATAATTTCCCAAAAGAGTAAGGTGTTATCCATTTTTGAATAGGCGGAAAAGGAAAGCATGTCACACAAAATGCGACAGGGGTACCTTTCTGGGAGTTGAGCATAGCATAAATTAGCTAAGAAAAAAAGTTTCAGGAATGGTTCTAAGGATGTAAAGTGGTTGAGAGGAAATATTTGAATTGTATTGTTCTCTTTGAATTTAATGTTTTAAGTTAACTAACAATTAGTAGCAAATCTAATGTTTGATTAAATTGTGCTTGTGATAAATAAAAGCCAATCATACACATCAGTTCAGAGTGGTGATTATTAAGTTATTAGAAGTCCAAAGAGGTATCACTTTCAACGACAATCAGTTGTAACATCACCCTTCTTTTGGAAAGGAGCCTGGAGCTAAACAACAACAACAACAACAACAACAACATACCCAGTGTAATCCCACAAGTGGGGTCTGGGGAGGGTAAAATGTACGCAAACCTTCCCACTACCTCATAGAAGTAGAGAGGTTGTTTCCTGGAACCCTCGTCTCAACAACCCATCAGCAGAATAAACTAGATATGACAAAAGTAAAAGAAAGGGAACAACAAATATGGTGCAACTAACACATAAACACAAATAATGAGAACACATATTGTAAAACACTACTACTCCTCTACTACTACTAACCACCTAACCCTACCAACCAATTAGCCTACTACTCTAATTTGCGACCTCCACTTCTTCCTATCTAGGGTCATGTCCTCGGTGAGATTAAGTTCCGCCATATCGTGTCTAATCACCTCCCCCAGTACTTTTTCGGTCTACCTCTACCCCTCTGTGTATCTCCTAAAACCAACCTCTCGCACCTCCAAACAAGAGCATCAGTACTCCTTCTCTGCACATGCCCAAACCATCGCAGTCTCGCTCCCCTCATCTTATCAGCCACCGGCGCCACCTCTAGCTTCTCCCGAATGGTCTNTCCTAAAACCAACCTCTCGCACCTCCGAACAGGAGCATCAGTACTCCATCTCTGCATATGCCCAAACCATCGCAGTCTCACTTCCCTCATCTTATCAGCCACCGGCGCCACCTCTAGCTTCTCCCGAAAGGTCTCATTCCTAACCTTGTCACTCTTGGTGTGACCACACATCCATTGTAACATCCTCATCTCTTGTCACTCCTGATGTGACCACACATCCATCTCAACATCCTCATCTCTGCCACATGCATCTTCTGGACATGTGCTTTTTTGATTGGCCAACACTCTACCTCATACAGCAAGGATGGTCTAACCACCAATCTGTATTTTCATTGCATCTTCTGGACATGTGCTTTTTTAATTGGCCAACACTCTACCTCATACAGCAAGGATGGTCTAACCACCAATCTGTAAAACTTACCTTTGAGTTTAAGTATAATCTTCATGATACCAATCAAGTATAATAATCTTCATGATGAATTCTTTTTTAGGATTCTATTCTATATATAATATGTTAATATAAAGTTTAGGTAACTTACTCAGCGACTGTGATGCCAATAACATCAAAAAAAGGCCAGATGACATATTTATCCAACTATGTACCTAATAGTGCGGGGTTGATCTGTTTGAATTCACAAAATGGAAAAAAATAAAAAGGAAAAGGTTAACGTGGTTACTTATGGCTGATACATCATGGTTACTCCTAAAACGTTGAATCATAATTGTATATTTGATGTGGGGGGGGTTGGGGTGAGCTTTTGCATTGGGTTTGCGATATTATGACCAAAGCTCAGAACCAGAGCTGAAATTTTAAGAGTGGTCCAAAAGTCATCTTCTGGAGAACTGTTGATTCTCCACTGGAGCAGATGGATGTTATTTTCGCAGGGTTAAAAGATGTGACAATTCTTCGAATTTTCATGCAGATTGGTGGCCTTTCTATGGCTGGGACTTTTGCTTGGCAAAGCTGATTTAATAATTATAATAATGAAGCTTTTTGTACTCCCCCAACTTAAAAGCTGAGTTCTGCTGTAGGAATTTCATAATATGGTTTAAGCAATTGTACATGAGCTGCATGGTATTTTTCTTTTGGGGGTTCTTTGCTTTCATTTTTGACCAGAACTTTCATTAGTAGAAATTTCTACTTGAGTCGTCTGCTGTGGCTTCAAAAACCTTATGTAGTTGCCAATTGAAGTTGCACATGTATAAATAATATTGGAGTGATAAACTTGGTTTGGCAGAGAACAAGACCAGACCTAATCTGAATTCTGTGGCAGCTTCTTTACCTTAATACTTCTGTTGATTTGACTGATATGATTGGTAAAACTTGAAGTTTGTTCAAATATGCTTCCCGTGACAAAAATAAAATTTTGTTTTGATGTAACCATTAGTCGCCCGTGAAGAACCAAAAAATTACACTGTGCTGGAGAGGGCTGCCAATTTAATAGTCCCTGCTTGATAAACGAACATTGCTTGCTGAGTGGCTCAGCTCTGCAAACTGACACAAGTTTGCAGGTGGCTTTAGCAGTGAAGATAGGAAAATGCAAGGATAATAAGTATTGGCTGAAGGGAGGCTTGGAAGGGGATTTCCATTAATTAGAGGGGTGAATTGTTGATAGGGTATCTAAACTGTTGTGTTTAATTCACCCTGATTAAGTAAGAGTTGCTGACAACTTGACATATTCCTAGCTTTTAGTTTTTCTCTTTCCATGTAATCAAGATGGTTTTAAATCTGCCTCTCTTCAAATGATCAGTATATTTTCCGGAAAATGTGCTGAGAGTTGTTAACCTTGTGCTGCTTGTTGATACTGCAAGGTTCTACATCCCGTTGAAGTCCTTGTTGTTCAGCTTTTTCTGCATGTCAGGACTTTGATTTTAAGCTCCCTTTTATGCAGGCCTTATGGGGATACAAATTTATCTTGGAATTGGAAAGGCATGTCAAACTAGAAGGCATGGCTGTTGCTAAATTACAATTTCCTCTTCGAGAAATTTGGCTTCATGAAGTGAAGTTTATTAATGAAAACAACAGAAAATGGTTGCATTTTGTTCATAAATTCTATGAATGGGTATTGGAATCATAAATCCAAACAATTTGGTATATCATTTCAGTAACTTGTTCTGGCATGCTAATGACTGTTGCTCCAGTGAGTAGGTAGGATTGCGCGGAGGGGTAGGGGTAGATCGAAAAAGTATTGGGGAGAGGTGATTAGATAGGATATGGTGCATCTTCCTATCACCGAAGAGTGGTGATCGCGTATTAGGGTAAAAGGTTAGTAGGGGTAGAATATTGTTTTGCCTTGTGACGGTTTTAGGTTTGTCATATGATTAACTGTGCTTTTTATGATTGTGTTATTGATTTTCGAATATTTTGCTTGTCTTTTATGTTCTTGTAGAATTGATATTGTTCTTTGCTTAGACATTATTTTATATATTGTTTTTCTTTTTTACTTGGGATAGATATATTTGAGCCGAGGGTCTTAATAAAAATCTCTCTATCTCCATGAGATAGTGGTAAGGTCTGGGTATACTCTATATTCTCTTCAGACCCTACTTCGTGAAATTTCACTAGATTATGTTGTTCCGACATGCTAATACCTGTGTATCTTCAAAATGCTTTAGCTAAAACCTGTGTATCTTCAAAATGCTTTAGCTAAATCCCTTGTTGTTGTTGGCTAGGCATGTAAAAGTTAGCTAACTAGCTATTTAGTATGTATTTGCAAGATGAATCAGATAATTATGGTCTTTTAGGGTGTTTTTGGTATGAAGGAAAATATTTTCCATGGAAAATGTTTTCCTGGAAAATAAATTAATTTTTTATTTATTTTCTCATGTTTGGTTAGTAAGTAGAAAATATTTTGGTTAGTATGTTAAAATATTTTTTAGGGAAAAAATTTCCTATGCTCCCCCAACCTACCCCCAGCAAATTCCGATATTTTGCTATGCTTCCCAATTAGAGCTTTACTCGTCCTTTTTTTTTTTTCTTTTCTTTTTGAGTTAAAAAAATAATAAGTTGACTCAAAACATAATTTCTTTTTTGGACTCAAATTCCCACACGTGTTTTTTTTTGGTAGATATTTCATGTTTTCCCAGGTTGGCCGTCGTCATTTATCTCCTTTGAGGATGTTGCAGTAAGTTATTAATATTTTTGGATATTAAAACATCCAAAGCAGCATACAAACCTCAATGTTTTTTTGGATATTGCAGTAGTTATTAATAACTTTGGATATTGCAGTAGTTATAAAATATTTTTGCAGATAAATCTCAATACATCTACTGCAATAAGGTTTCTCAAACTAAACCTCAATAATATTAATAACTTGAACTAATAAAGTAGTAATACCAAGGGACTAGCAAACTGTCTAGTTCTAGCATACTACGTTTAAGCAGAGAAGCAACATGATATGTTTTTAAAATAAAAGTGTGTGGATAACAATTGCTTCTAATCCAATCTAAATGTTCTTTCAACCCATTTGTGTGTTGTATTGTTGTTGGTTGAATACGAAGATTTTGATTTTTCACCATGAATAAGTGTCACTTTGCAGCAAATAATTAAAAGCATCACCCAAGAACTCTTCCTCATAGCCTTCCATTGCCATGATTTCTTGGCACAAGTTTGTCTCATCTAGGTGACTATGCTATGTAACTGATTGCCGCTGCCACTTCTCCAAGTTTTGTTCATATATCACCGATTGAATCTTGCACATCAGAAGAGCTATTTCTTTTGTGACTTGACTTGCATTGAGAAGTTTCACTTGCTACATCTTGCACATCCTTTTCTTTGGATGGTCCTTCAATATTATTGTCATTATCATCGCACAATCACCCCTAGCTCAATCATTCCCACAAATACATTTCTTCAAACATATCAATTTTCTTGTTGATGAACTTATCATGATTAGGATGCGCCTACAATATAATGGCAAAAATGGTATTAAACAGCGTTAACTTTTGGACAACTAGATCAAAAAGTTAACTAGTACAAGGATCAACATTGCATATTGATAATAACTGAAGGTTAACTTAACCTATTTAGATGCAATACACATCTAAATTGTGCCTTTTCCAGCAGAAAGTAGGGCATAAGAATTCTTTGGCAGATGAGGCTGCTTCTCAAGAAAGTGTCCATAGGCATAATATAATATCCCTATCCTAATGAAAGTCCAATGAATACTCTACAAAAATTACACCAATGAAATTACATCACTATCATGGTAAAGTCTGCAGCTAGATTCAAGACCTTGGCAATTACCTGATGTGCAAACAAGTAGCACAAATGCCTCTTCCTTAGCGTTCATGTCTCTTGAACACATAGCCAATTCAATCCCAGCAAACAACAAAAGAACTCCCAATACCCCAACAGGAAATTGTGTCAATACTTTCACTATTGAAATCCCTAAAACCAACTTAAGCCACACCAACAAGTACAAATAAAGGGAGTCGAGGAATAGTACCCTTAATAAACCCCTGCGTCCAAGTTTTGAAATACTCATAACTTTAATTCTTAATGGATCAAATTTAAATCCTTTCACAACACCTAAGAAAAATATAAGGAAGTGAAAAAATTAATCTTTTTACCTTTGAGAAGAACCTGTTCCTCTACTTTCTTGATCCTTAATGTGATCTTCACCAACCCCATTTACAATCACAATAAAAACAAAACAAATCATAGTTTAACCCCAGCCAATCCCTCTCCCTTCCAGATTTTGATTTTGCGAAAAAGATTCTATATTGGGTGATGTTTCTAAAACTTCTTATTCAATATTAGGCTTTATCCCAAATTACTAGTTATATTGGAAAGTTTATATGCTGCTGTCGGAAATAATATATCCTATGCTAGAATCCTTATTGCAGTAGATGTATTAGTGCCCCTTCCAGACTCGGTGACTATTGAGAATCCAACAGAAAATTTCAAGAAACAAATAATGGAGTATGTATATATATTGTTAGGATTGCTATTTCATTTGCCACCAGAAGGGTAATTATAAGCGACACCAACATAGAAACCAATGAAGAAGAAGCTAGTCCGACAAGAGTAACATTCTAAACCTGTTACACAGGACATCAAGAAGGAGATACCTCAACAAAAGATCAACACTTGAGGTTGAAAAAGAAAATGTGGGAATGCAATGGGAGAAATCAGAATATGAAAATAGTTCATACAAGTCCGGGAAAAAAGTATCAAAAGTTTAAGTCCACATTTATCTGTTGTTGTTGCAGCAACCTTACCTGAATATGCATAGCATATACTCTAGGACTGGCAGTAATCATCTTCAAGTTGTCATCCCATCCAAGACCACTTTTGTTTAGTAGAGTTTCCATTGTATTCCATGTGGTTCTTAGAGTTTTAAGATGATGCTTCACATGTCATTCCTGATTGTTGCTTGATGACATTTGAAACACGTTTAAATGAGATAGTCTTAAAGTGATTTATTTCGCTGTTTTGCTTCATCAGCTAGGATCTCCAACATCAAATATTCTATTGGCTTTGACCACCTAAATTGCTTCTCTCCTTTTTTCCCCATCATTTACTATTTACAAGAAACATTCAAACATAAGAAGGGATCTCCACTTTATTAATATGTATAAGAATTACTCCCTCCGTTCCATTTTATGTGGCGTCCTTTTCTTCTTAGTCCATCCTAAAAAGAATGTCATCTTACTTGAATTAGAAATAATTTTAAGTTGAAATTTCCCTTTTACCCTAAGTGAAATGCTTTTAAATCATACAAATATTTATGGATGATTTTAGATCACAAGTTTTAAAAGTCTTCCCTTTTCTCTTAAACACCGTGCCAAGTCAAGCGGTGCCACATAAAATGGGACGGAGGGAGTACTATTTAAAACTACAATAAAGGTAAAAAAATTTGAGTTCAATTAAGTCACTTAGTGTTATTGGAATTGGACCAGAAAACTGATTATTCTTGCAGGGGGGATGATAATAGAGAAGTGGTTCATGCTAAGATCAACATATTCAAGAAACGGGAGAGATGAAAATGGAAAAATCATGGAGTGTATCAATGACATCAGCATTAGTAATACTCAACCTGTTTATCGGACCATTGGAACATATAACACCATACCAACCCCTGCATCCATCAATATTTAGTGTCCATGAAATAAAAAAACGTATAATTCAACACCTTAGATACAAAACTCGGTTAGCAAATCAATAGAAATAGAGAATATAAGAACTAAAACGCATATTTGCTAATATCAAATAAAAAATAGGGCATATATCACAAATGACTATATATATTTCAAAGCAAAATCTGCATGTTAATAAATCCGCAATAGTTGATAGCAAATTGTAGTTCCATAAGATTTCTATTACAAAGATTAGATTCTTAAGATACTAAACTGTCTTGTTTCTCCTATTATAATTTGTAAACATGGCATGAGCAATGGCATCTCTTTTCAACGACCATTCTCTAACTTTTTCACATCTCTCTCTGAGTTTTATAGCTTTGATTCCCTTGAGAACTTTGAGTTTGATAGCTTTGACTCTCTTGAAAAATTTGTGCATTTTGAGGTTGAATTAGTGATTCCACATCTAATTCTTGAATTATCTTGTCGTTAGGTTCCAAATAAATTAAGTGATTATGTAAAATGCATGATGCTAATACCACATCCACCTGAGTCTTAAAGTCCCAAAAGGGTTCATTATCAATCACACGAAATCATCTCTTGAGAATAACAAAGGCACATTCAATCGAGGATCTCAATGATCCATGACAAAGATTGAATAATTCTTTTTCATTTTGGGGAGGACGACCACTGTACTCTTGTAAGTGATAGCATACTCCATGATAAGGAGGAATAAATCCCTTAAGAACATATCCCGCATCTACAAGATAATATGTATCTACAAGTCCATAATATAGTTAACTAATAAACATTTTTCACCTATTTCTTTCGATAAACTATTTTAGATTGAATAAATTACCTTAGGGGATTTGGAACGCTTGTGGTCTCTCTAATGCATCATTTAATATACAAGTCATGTGTAGATCCTTTCCAACCAGCAAGCACATATGAGAACTTCAAATTAAAGTTGATGACAACCAACACATTTTGCGTTTTTGTGCCTTTTCGGCCCCGAAATCTATTTTGTTGTTCAATAGGAACAGATGCAAGGACATGTGTGCCATCTATTGCTCCTGCACAGTCCTATTTATAACTTAAGTTAATAAGATGCACTATTCTTCATAAAATGAATTAAAATTTAAGCTTTTAGTATGTCACTTACAGCAAACCATGGATAATATTCGATAATTGTTCCTCATCTCCAGTTGGATAGTTCCATCAGGTAATTTTAAAAGAATTGGATAGAGCTTCAAAACCGCTTGAAGTACTACGTGAAAACATCAATGAATAGACTCAATTGACCTATGAAATTATGATCCAATCTTGCAAAATCATTGATTAAAACGAACAATCTCCAAAAATATTAGTAGTTGTTCTTGAGCAGACATGTTTTTGGTTGAACACAACAAATTATTTCTTCTAAGAGCATTGCATAGTTCATAAAACACATGCTTGCTCATCCTTATCTGATCTATACAATGAACACTTTTTTTGGTTAACTAGGAGCTCAGGGGCTCATTTTATTAAGTAAACAGAGAATACAAAAAAACAATGTCTAAAATTAAAAAGTAGGCCCAAAATTAAACATTTCAACCCGGCCCACACTATATTCAGATAACCCCCACATACTACCCACTATACTTGACCTTTCAGCTAACCCCCACCTAGAAGTTTTCAAAAAAATCCCAATGGTGCTCTAGTGGAAAACACTGTTCGTTGTCCTCCTCCTTGTCAGTGGACTTCGATATCCATGCATCACACCCTTCTAATCTGTAGTCCTTTCAGTAGGAGTGAGCATCCTTCTCTCTTTGTTGTTATCCTCTGTTTTCCCCCCAATGTAACCATCATATGTTGACTCCTCCATTTCCAGGTAGATCCATAGTTATTCGCATCTCCCAACGAGGATTTGGGCTGACCTTCTTTGTTCGCATCCAGTAAGTAGTCTCGTCCACAACCCAACTTTTGTTGTTTTGGGTCCTTCACCAACAATTTCCTTTTCTCCAAGCAACTACAAAGATGTAGATAAGGACCCCCTCGTAACAGGCCTTGATGCTGATGTACAGGTTATTTTTGGGGCATTTATTTTTGTGAAGTGGTATAGCTCAGTTTTTGCATCATTCACAGTCTCGTTTTTCTCTATAAATTCTCTTTTTGTATGTAACTTAGGTTGTGAAACCCCATTGAAATGTATAGCTATGCTACCAATTTCGCACATATGTCTGCAAATCACCTTGTATGTTGCCCACAATACTATTATCATTATCTGCTACTGGTTCTATAATATTAGCTGTTGTTTGTGTATCTCTGATTTCTTATGGAAGAATCCTTTTTGTTCTAATCCGAAGTGATGGTATTTGGCTTTTATCTATGTTGAGGATTTTTCTGCATATGCTAGACATTTCCTGAAATGATTGGTCCAGTAGATCCCCATCCCTATCTAGTGCAACATTTGCCATTTTGTCTGCCAGCTGGTTAGCCTCTCTATAGGAATGTATTACAGGGGACTGAGGTACTGTCTCAGTACTTCAGCACCTTTGAATCAGTCTCCACAATTACCTTCTCTCTTCCAGTACTGAGACAGTACCTCAGTCCCTGTAATACAACTCTAGTTTCAACTTCCATATTAGTCAGTTCCCCCAAAACCTTAGCTTCTGCATGTATGAGGTTTCTTCGACTATTCCTTATGCAAAATTATAGGAACTTTGTCCAGGGTTCCCTCTACATGCCCCATCTGTGTTGCACTTTATCCATCCATCCTCAGGAAAATTCCACACCACTAGATAGCAATGTAGTCTTGGTCTATAATTCTACATTGTTCTCAGCATGTTAGGCCAGTCCCACGGACAGTTTATCCATGGGAAAATCTTTCTTACAAAAGATAGATTGTTTGCTGGCACTGGTATTTGAGCCTGTGGAAGGTCACATCTTTATCATATCTTCTAGATTTTCTCCTCTTCCATAGCTCCCACATGACCACCATAAGGACAATCTTGTAAATCCTCTGCACTTTAGGATTTGACTGCTCCTCCCACCATGAATGTATGAGTTGCTATAGTTGCATCCCATTTATAGCTATACCTGCACATAAGCAAAGAACTTCCATAACTTTTAGGCTATGGAAGAGGTCAGAAATATATGTGCCATGGTTTCCTGTTGGCCCTCCTCACAACAATGACATCTTGATACCAAACTGATATGCATTCTTTGTAGATTGTCATCAGTAGGTATCCTTCTTTTCCAACACCTCCACAAGAAAAACCTGATTTTAAAGGGAAGTCCTTTAGCCCACATATAGTCCATCCAGTTCTTCTTGTGCCCTCTTGCTCTTAGTAATTCAAAAGCTGATTTAGTGGTGAATTTGCCATCACTGCTTGGCATCCATACTGGTAAATCAGTAGATACCTGCTCTAGAGAGTATCTAATGCCCAGGGTAATGTGATCTACCATTTCTGGAGATATCAGCTCTTGCAATTTCTGCACATCCCATCCCCCTTCTCTGATTAGATCTATAACCTCTAAATCTTGTTCCCCTCCACCTTCTTCTATATAATACATAGCACCCTGTTTTGTCCAATTATCCAGCCAAAAGTTAGAATTCCCTATCTTTATCAACCACCAGATCTCATGTTCAACTTCTTCCCCAATGTTAACCATTTTCTTCCAAATCTGAGAACCTCCATGAGATTTAGCAATACATGGGTGATCTTTCTTACAATATTTGTTCCACATAAAGTGACCCCATAAGGAATTGGTGGAAGTTCTAAAAATCCACCATAGCTTAGCAAGTAAGGCCTTTGAGATGTCATGCAATGACCTAAAACCAATTCCCCCTTCCTCTGTGTTAGACCCCCAAGCTCGGACATAGGCGCAGGCATGCGCAGGCGCAGGCC
>DF358854.1:19708-83572 GCA_000787875.1 Solanum virginianum | reverse complement strand
GTCTTATTTGTAGGCGATTTTGGCTAAGGCATTAGGCAGAATGTATTCTTGTATATTTCAGTCATAGAGAGAGTCTTGAGAAGGGAATCTTGTAAGCCTCCAAGGTCGTGAGTCCTTTGTATTATTGTGCGAGAATAATAAAAGGTTGGGCTTTGCCCGTAGCTCTTGTGTGTTGCTTTCGTTGTGATTAATTCCGCATTGTGCTACTAAACGCGTAGGCAAACCTAAGTGTCTAGCGTGTGTGTTGGAAAGGCTGAAGTTGGTGTCTTGGACATTGGCTGCCGCACGGGTGTGGGAGACGGAAAAAAGTTCTAAGGATCGCCCCTGTGTCACTCTGGCAGACACAGATCATCCAACTTTACCCAATGCTTTCCTTTAACCCCCTCCCCCCAACCTTGCTCTAGAAGAAAGATGAGAAAATCGGATGTATCTGGTTAATAACCTTTTTTGGGTATTCATTACTGACAACAAGTAAATAGGCATGGATTGTAACATATGATTCACCAAAATATACTTACCTCCAAAGGAGAGAAATGTATTGTGCCAACTCCCAATTCTTCTGGATATCTTCCTTAGTATATCTTCAAAATGAGCAGCACTCCTTCTCCTATAAAAAAACAGGACATCCCAGATATGTGAAAGGGAAGTTACCCATCCTTACACCTGTTAGTTTTCTCATCCTTATCCCAACCCCTAAAGGAGTATTCTCATGTAAATAGAAGAAGCTTTTATCCTTGTTTATAAGTAGTCCCGAGGTCTATTCATACTGACACAAAACACCCATCATCTTTCTAATTGAGTATTTATCTCCAGACCCAACAGAATGGTGTCATCAACATAAGATAAATGGTTTATTTTTGGGCTCCACTTAGGCAATCCAAAGCCCACAAATTTCTCATCCTGAAACAGTCTGTTAAGGCTCCTGGACATCATTTCTGCTGCAACGATAAATAGAACAGGAGACAGAGAATCCCCCTATTAGATTGAAAGAACCCATAGGATTGCCCATTTACCAATACAGAATACCAATTACTACTAAGTAGTCTCTAAACCATATCAATCAAGGTCTCAGAAAATCCAAATTTTTGTAAGACCTTTATCATAAACACCCATGAGACTCCATAAGTTTTAGACATATCTAACTGGACCACCAACATGATGCTTTTTACTCCTCTTATGAATGTCCCTAATGATCTTCTGGGCTAATAGAACATTCTCAGAAATGCTCCTCCCTTTGACAAATCTAGTTTGATTGGGGGAGATTATAAGAGGAATAATATTAGACATTCTCTCTAGCAGTAACTTTGAGAAGATTTTATTAACAAAATTGCTCAAGCTAATAGGTCTTATGTCCCCCATATGCCTAACACTCCTTCTTAGGGATCAAGACCAAATTAATATGAGTTATAAACCTAGGGAGGGTAAAGCCACAAAAGAAGGATTTCACCAATTTAGTCACATCCTCTCCAATTATATCCCTGCATTGTTGGTTAAAGACACCAGAGAATCCATCTAGGCCACAAGCACTATCCCCATTCATTATAAAAAAAAACCTTTTCACCTCATCCAGTTTTGGCACCTTGACCAGATCCTCATTTTGCACCTCCGAAATAAGAGCGGGTATGCAGTTTAGCATACTATAATCCCCAATCACTACATCCTCCTTGAACTGCTTTTTAAAATATGCAACAACTTCAGCCCTTATTTTTTTTCCCCATGCTGATAGTGTCCCTTTGTTCAGTTTGGATTTCAAAAATATTCAATTTTCTCCTCCTCCCATTAACATAGGAATGGAAGAATTTGGTATTTCTATCACACTCCCCAAAACCATCTCATCCCAGCCTTTTGCCTCTAGAAATCCTCTTAAAAGAGATAGTACTTTTTGAGTTCTGCATTTACCTTATTCAGTTCCTCCCTATTTTCTAGTGTTGGAGACATTTCCAGGTATGCTTCCTAAACTTGTACTTATGCTTCCAGATCCATCACCCTTCTAAATACATCCCCAAAGGTTTCTTTGCTCCATCTAGCAAGTGCTTTTTTGACCTTTTTCATCTTAACAAAGAATTATGTAAATGGGTCTCCAGAGAAATCAATTTGCTAGTTCTCCCTTACTACCTGTTGAAAGGTAGGTTGTCTAATTTAGAAGTTTAGAAACTTGAAGGGCCTCTGCACAGATTCCTCCTTAGAGTTACAAACAATATGTAAAGGAGCATGGTTAGAGCCCTGTCTTATCAAGTGATAGGATTCACTTGTAGGAAGGAGCTCCAAGAATTCCTGATTGGCCATTACCCCGTCCAAACATCTTAAAAATACATTCCTCTCATATTCTCCCATTCCACCATGTGAAACTACTCGACCCTTATACTTCAGTTCTGTGAGGGCACAAGTAGCAATACAAGTTGCAAAATCTTGTGCCTCTGCATTGGTAAATGGTAGTCCCCCTTGTTTCTCCTCCTCAGTCAAGATGACATTGAAATCCCCACCTACCAACCACATTTCTTGCATTGTATCTCCAATATCTTGCAATTCCTCCCTAAGTTCCAATCTCTCCACAACAAGACACTTGACATATAGTGCTGTGATGTTAAAGCACACTTGATTATAAGCAAATTTGATGGTAACTTGCTGGCCAGAGTCTCTGATCCCCTGCTACAACCATTCCTCCCTCCAGAAGATCCATATCTTGGATGAACTACTACAAAGTGCATTATGAAAACCTAGTCTTCTTGGATCCATATCTCTAAGTCATCATCAGCCTGGAAAGGCTCCATATTGCTATTAAAGAGTATCTATACAAGAACATCACTTCTATTCAAAATATTATTCATATAAAATTCTCTTTCTTGATCTTTATTAGTATAAGGTTCTCTAGGAATTCTACTTTGATTTTCGTAGGCTACAATATTGCAACCCCAGAAGCCAAAATAGATGTAGGTGCAACTCCAATGATTGCATCATCTTCGTCTTTATTAGTTAAATTCATATGTTGCAACGACTAATATAATTACATAACAGAGAAAAAGAACATAATAAGAAAAATTTTCAAGACACAACATGGCTAAACAATTCTGAGGAAACCACTTAATTTATCCCTCTTAATTTTGGGAAGGGTACTCTATCTAGAATTCAATATATACTTAATTATGTCATTATAATACTAAAATCAACTGAGAATGAAAATACCTGTTCTCCAAATTAGCCAATTACTCTTTTCAACATTCCCTTAACCCACAAACCAAAATTGAAATCCTTTTTCAGATCTTCATGTTTTTGACTCAATAATTAATAAGCGAACAAATAACATTACACACAAAGACAATTAAATACACATGAGCAAAACTTCAAAAAAATATGAAACAACTAAAAGCAAAAAGGCTACTATTTCAGAAGCAAAAGGTGATAAATATCTCATAAGAAATCCAAGCAAGTGAAAGACGAAGATTTCAAAGAAATTTGCAATCAAAATCTGCACAATTATAATTATTGAAGCAATGAAAGCATACCTTTGAAATTTTTACAAAAATAGCAATGAGAAGGACAACAATGGAAAACCCTAGGATTGGAGAGAAATGACATTGAAGAAAAGATGAATGCTTGTGATTGTGGAAAGCACGCGTTTGAGGATGGGCTGGGTGAAATTCGCAATGTGTAGCGCTTCTACTGTTAATCCGATAAAATGATTTCCTCGTATGTAGTGCTTCAACTTTTAATCTAGAAAATGATTTTCTCTGACTTATTATAGAAGCCATTTTCCTCTAATTCCAGGAAAATAAGTTGTCTAGGCAAATATTTTCCTAAATTCTTATCACAACCAAACAAGGGAAAATAGGGAAATATTTTTCTCCACACCGAACACACCCTTACAATTAACATACTAGATGGTCAGTGAAGTACATAGGTTGATAAAATCAAATGGTGTGAGGCCTTGAGTTCTGTAATCTTTGAAGGTTTGATGTTTGTTTGAATGAGTAAATTCTTCTTATAGGAATGAATCCAACTATATCAGAGTTGTTTGTGTTTTCAATTTGTATTACTAAACAAAAATTTTTGTAGGACAAATTTTTGTAAAACAAAAACCTTCTACGGAACAAATTTTTATATAAATTAATAAGTACAAAATTCCTATCAAGTTTTCATAACTAGAAATTAACATTAGAGATGAAAAAAAATCTATAAGAAAAAAAAGAAGCACAATTGACAAGAAGAAAATCGAGCTCATTGAATCCATAGTGTGTGCTTAAGAAAATTATTTCCCTCAAGTATTTTAGGTCAATGAAATATGTCTTTTCAAGATAGAATGATTTTACTTACCAGTATATTGGTACAAAAAATAGTGGTGTCAGTGAGCCATTCAATAGGAACAAAGTACATTGGAATATTAAATTTAGTTGTGTAGAAGGAGAAGTTTAGAAATTATGTTAAAAATGAGAGGAAAATCCTCTTTTTATAGACAACAAAAGGTGCTTATTGTGCCTTATTGAAAAGATCACAACCATTTGAAAAGGTAACAAACTTTCAAAAAAGTTGTAACTCTTCATTTGAAAAAGTCACAACCCTTCACAAAAGTCGCAACCTTTCAAAACAGTCTCAACTCTTCATTTGCAATTCACGTCTTTCAAAATTCAACAGTCCCCCACATAAGTGGAAAATGAATCTAAGAAAAAAGGGACAAATTTGTACTTTACAAGCAATGATTAATTGCATTTAAATAAGTGATTTTTCCTTTGAACTTTCGATAGTGAACATATATCGGATATACTCAGTCAATATGCAGATTTGATATCTTTAACTAGGGGTAGTAATTGGGTGGGTTGGGTCAAATTTGAGCAGGTTATAATCGATCAAGACAACAAATGGGTCAAGATCCAACCCAACCCAACCCAAATTTGCTTGGGTCAAAATGAGTTTGGTCAAAACGGGGTTGAGTGATGGGTTATAGAGCGGGACAAGACCCAACTCGACTCAACTTTTACTAAGTTATACTTACTTTATTTGTTCATTTTTAATATTTTAGTACTTATTTAAATTATATTTTTTTGTATTTTGGCTATATAAAACATATCAAATTAAAAAAAGTATTTTGAAAATATTTTGACAAGATCTCTCTCGTGTCAATTCGGGTTGAATATCAACCCAATTTTAAATGGGTTGGGTTGAGATGAGTTGATCTATTAACCCGTTCAAACTTCAATGGGTTGGGCGGGCTGAACAAGTTGGGTTTAATTTTGTCACCTCTATCTTTAATCGTCAAGCTTTGATGTATAACTAGACAATCATGTCACACAATCAACCCTTTACCATTTATGGTTCTTATGGCTATGTTTATTTTAGCCATGAATACCTCTTGGTTTCATAAGTGTATAAGCGACATTTCGCACTAATTCTCATCATCCTCCAACCCCAACTTCTCTACCATGCTCGCCACCCCCATCCTAAACCACATGCCATATGTATTTTTTAAATGAACTTGGGATAATAGTTTTTACGAATTTTTCATCAAACACTAAAAAATAAATAAAAAATCACTCGTCTATTGGGGATGTTTTTCATTGAAAACCTTCTCATTCCTACTAATCACCCTTGATGTTATGTTGTATCTTATTTGCTTACTGAATGGTTACTTGAAAGTACTTTCGATGTGAAAACTTTTAATATTTACATACCTTAGCCTTTGTTATTTGACAATACCAAAGAACGTGTGTTATTTATACAGATAGATTTCTAGAATAGTACCTTGTCTTTGTATCTAAACGTAGTCATACCAGATTTATTTTTCAGAGGGGAAAAAAGGATAGATTATAGAATTTATACAATTCTTACAATTGTCCCTTAACTTGATTTATTAGTCAGTTAACTTTATTGTAATGACCCCTAATTTAGGAGCCTCGAGCGTAGAAAAGTTGGCCTAAAAATGACCTGAAGTCAAGTTCGCGAGGGCGACTTACGACTCGTAGGTGTACCTATGGCCCATAGGATCGGTCTTTAAACATGAGACTTGAGGAAACGAAAAAAGTTTTCAAGTGTGGGGTAACCCATGGACCAATTAACGTCCCATAAGAAATATGATGGTTCATAAATAGGGTCGTGAGTGAGACTATTAGATATGAAAGAAAATTGGAGTTTGCTAGAAGGTGACCTACGTGTTATCAGACGGCTCATAGGACAATGTATGGCTCGTAAAATCTCTTTATGGAATAAGACCAAGAAAATGAGAAAAATGGCTAAGTATGGAGGAACTTTACGAGTCCAACCATGATCCGTAAGATGTTATGCTGCCTATAGTAAGGTTTCATGATTTTAAGTCCAGCAAAGTCAGTTTCAGGGATTTCAAATGTTACATGATGAACAGGACTTATGATCCGTGGTTTGACCTGGGGCCTGTAAATAGGTTTTCATAAGTGAATCCAACAGTTTTAATGAGGGGCAGTTTGGTCAATTTCGTCATTTCTATTCCTAGACTCAGTCATTTTGGAATCCAAAGGAGTCTTAAATAAGGTCTTAAACCCTAAGAAGCCTTCATTCTCTCAACTCTCAAAATTTTCTTAAGGCAAAAGCTCTCAAGAAAAAGGCAGCACAAGAACTACGGTTTCAAAGTTCTTCACCAAAGGTTCCAAGTTTATTCTTCCCAAGTCTTTTATGGTAGTGAGTTGATTTATGGATATCCTTCCACCCATAAAGTTCTCTTTTAAGTATTTTATCTTTCCTTAAGTTCCTTTAAGAAATTATATATGCTTATGATGATTTCATGACGTTTTATGCTATTCATAATATCCTACGATTATTTACTAAGTATATGCATGTTTTGAGTTATTGATGATGACCCTAATGATGAGTTTTGATAATGATAAAGCGTAGGCATTTTCAGTGGTCCTTAAAAAGAGAAATTTTCTCATGTTTTATATGATTTATGATTGTTTCATTTTATGATGATGATTAGGGAACCAAAGTTAAGTTTTAAGTTATGATTTATCAAGGATATAAGCATGTTGACAATTGCCTAAAAGATGTTTAAGAAAGTTCCCCAAGATGAAATGACAACTCTTACTTGGAGGTTCCTAAGTTTGAGCCATTCCTGTGATTGCTACTTATGATTCTAAGTTGTATTTTTAAATATTCTGTGGGATGACTTAGCACCGAATGTGACAATGTGATGAGGCTCGGTAAGGGAACCTTAGAAGTAATCCTTTGTCGGATTAACTATGTGCCACCATAGGAGCCATTGTAGGCTAGGCTAGTGGATCTGCGTAGGCTATTTATGTCATTAAGATGCATGCAAAGTTGACGGAGTTCCATTCGGCAAGTGGTCTCCCCGTGCCAATGTAGGAGGTTATGTCAGATTCCATGTAGTAGCTCATATGGTCTTAAATATCGGTTAAGGTCTACTTCCATAAGTTTATGATTCGATAATATGTTTTCCATTACATATGCTTTAATTTCTCATGCATTGACTTATTCATATTGAGCTATATTCCTTGTGCATGCTTAAACTCACTTTATGTATCTTTCATCTGATATGTACTTATATGTTATGAATGATGGCATTAAAATTTCACACATGCATTGCATCTCACATACTTAGTACATTCCAATGTACTAACACATATTTTACCTATATGATTTAACCATGTAGGGACAGACACTCCCCCACAGGCTCGTGGCTAGTACCTAGCGTTCAAGACTAGCATTGTTATTTGTGGTGAGTCCTTAGTTCGGTACTCTACCATTAGTTCACTCTATTTTGTATTTATTTTTAAGACAATGTATTTGTAGTCCTTTATGAGGTATTCACTTTCGATGTTGCACAATTATAGATTCTTTTCTATTTGCTGGAAACTCACCGTTACCAATTTAATCTATCGATGTATTAGTTGGTATGCCTATGGACAAAGTATGTTAGTTATTGTTACTTTTTTTTAATGTTGCTTCATTACTTAAAATGGCTCATAGTCCCTTTTCCCTTATTTTCTATGGATGTTTTAATTTAAATACCTATGAATGCTTAAGATGCTTGAGATGGCTTAAGTAAAGTGCCTTCGGATATCTCATTCGTCGTGTGACGACTTGGCCCCTAGGTCGGGTCATTACAAACTTAGTATTAGAGCATAAGGTTTTAGAATGTTCCTCGAATATTCATGCATAGTGACTACTGGTAACTCTATAAGGTCACCATCAAGAATAAATATCCTCTTCCAAGAAGAATATTCATGCATACCCTGTAGCATAGAGTCTCATTCAATGTTGTGAAGTGTGCCACTATCTTGAGTGAGAGACTATGAGACGATTTAGAAAAGCCCTCCCTTCTTTCTTGTTCATGTCGTACCTTAGAATTGAATAAGGTTTTTTGTTAACTAATGATGGCCCTTTGCTTTTTTCTAGATCATGTTGCCATGAAGAGCTCTCTATCAATGAGGCACTCCTGAACAATAAGTTCCTCCATTCTAACAAGTGTGTCACACGGAGTTCCAAGCAGCCTTTACCTTGTTGGCCAAAGCATTGACCAATCAACACAATCGAAAGATAGCCATTCCTTCCCAAGTGCCTACTTGGGTCGCTAGGGTACGTGACTTCATGTGGATGAACCCGCCAAAATTTCATAGGTCTAAGACAGAGGAAGACCCTATTAACTTCATTAAGAAGGCTTATTGGGTAGCTACGATGATGGGCATTCCATCGGAAAAGAAAGCCGAGTTGGTGGCCTACCAACTCAAAGGAGTTTCCAAGATTTGGTATGAACAATGGGCGGACAAGATAGGCCATGAAGTGAGACCTATCGGTTGGGAAGAGTTCAAGTGTGCTTTCTTGGACCGATTCTTTCGAATTGAGATTTGGGAGGCAAAGGTCCAAGATTTTACCAACCTAAAGCAAGGGACCATGAGTCTGAGGGAGTATGCCCTCAAATTCACCAAGCTATCAAAGTATGCTCCTTTATGGTCCCGAATCCGAGGGCTCGAATGAGGAAGTTTATCTCCAGCATCTCCGATTTAGTCTCCAAGAAATGCAAGATGGCCATGCTAGTCAAGGAGATGGACATCTCCCGCTTGACAATGTATGTGGACCAGATTGAAGATCGAGGAGAAGCTCCGAAAAATATCAAGGGAGTCAAAAAGGGCTCTACTTGATGGTGGGAGAGCACTACTCTCACCAAAGGAGCAGTGGTCACAAATTTCAAGGTTACCAAAATCAAGGTGGTCAAGGATCCACTAACACTCCTCCTTCCTAGACTACAAAGGATAAAGGGGTTGGTCCTAAGCCCTAAAGTCCAAGTCGCCCTAAGTACGGAAGACTTCATAAAGGAAAATGTCTAATCGGGTCCAATGCGCACCATGCCAAGGATTGTAAGAGTGGCGGCATAAGGTCCCAAGGCCAAAAGTGTTAAGTTCAAGGTTCCCAAAGAAAAAATCACTTCTATGCTCCTCATGGTCACAACAGGTCGAAGAGGCTCCAGACATGGTCACTGGTATGCTAAGAGATTTTTATTATGATGCTTATGCACTTTTAGATCCAGGAGAAAATTTATCATTTGTAACCCTATTCCTTTCCAATAAATTTCATGCATGTCTCGAAGTCCTCCATGAACCCTATGAGGTAAGTAACCCTGTAAGAGAGTCCATTATAGCCCGAAGAGTCTATAGGAGTTGTTCCATATCCATGTTGCATAAAGTGGTCTCTTTTGAATTAGTTGAGCTTTCCATAGTAGACTTTGATGTGATTCTTGGGATGGAGTGGTTGCATGTTTCCTATGCTTCCATTAATTGTAGAACCTGTAGGGTCAAGTTCCAATTTCCTAATGAGCCTATTCTCGAATATGAGGGTAGTAACTCTTCATGTAGGGGTCAGTTCATTTCCTTCCTAAAAGCCCATAAAATGATTTCCAAGGGGTGCATTTATCATTTGGTAAGATTCAAGGATGTCACTTCTAAAGTTCCTTCTCTTGAATCAGTCCCCATTGTAAATGAGTTTCATGTTGCCTTTTCAAATGAGTTACCAGGCGTTCCTTCTGAAAGGGAGATAGACATTGGTATAGACCTCTTTCCCTCTTTCTCGATACTCAACCTATCTTAATCCCTCTATATAGAATGGCTCCTGCGGAGTTGAAGGAGCTAAAGGAGCAATTGAGGGATTTGTTGGAGTAGAATTTTATTAGACCTAGTCGATCTCTATAGGGTGCCCCAATTTTATTTGTAAGGAGGAAGGACGGGTCGTTTTGCAGGTGCATTGACTACTGGTAACTCTATAAGGTCACCATCAAGAATAAATATCCTCTTCCAAGAATAAATGAATTGTTTGATAAATTGCAAGGGGCTACTCATTTCTCTGAAGTTCACTTGGGATCTGATTACCACCAATTGAGGGTGCGAGAAAGTGACATCCCTAAGAAGGCTTTCCAAACTAGGTATGGTCATATTGAGTTCGTGGTGATGTTGTTTGGCCTCATTAATGCACCAATGATATTAATGGATCTCATGAATAGGGTGTTCAAGCCCTACTTGAACATGTTCATCATGGTGTTCGTTGATGATATCCTTATCCACTTCCGAGGTGAGCAAAAGCATATGGAACACTTGAGGGTGGTACTGCAAGCCCTAAGGGAGCAGAAGCTATATGCAAAGTTTGACAAATGTGAGTTTTGGCTAGATGAGGTTGTCTTCCTTGGGCATGTGGTATCTAGTGAGGATATCAAAGTTGATCCTAAGAAGACTGAAACAGTGAGGAATTGGCCAAGACCATTGACTCCTCTCGACATAAAGAGTTTCTTGGGCCTAGTCATTTACTATAAAAAGTTTGTCCAAGGTTTCTCCACTATTTTGTCCCCATTTACCAAGCTAACACAAAAGAAAGCTAAGTTTGTGTGGATGGATGAATGTGATAAAAGTTTTCAAACCTTAAAGGATCGACTGACTTCGGCTCCAATATTGACATTGCAAGAAGGAAATGATGGGTTTGTCGTGTATTATGATGCATCAAGGATTGGGTTGGGTTGTGTGGTAATGCAAAATGGTAAGGTGATTCCCTATGCTTCAAAACAGTTGAAAGTTCATTAGAAGAATTACCCGACTCATGATCTTGAGTTTGCAGCAGTGGTGTTTGCCTTGAAGATTTGGTGACATTACTTATATGGAATTCATGTGGATATCTTCACCAAGAACAAGAGCCTCCAAAATGTGTTCACTCAAAAGGATCTCAATTTGAGGCAACAGAGGTGGCTAGAGCTACTCAAGGATTATGACATGAGTGTGAAGTATCACCCCGAAAAGACCAATGTAGTAGTTAATGCCCTTAGCAGAGTTTCCATGGGTAGTGTGTCTCATCTTAAAGATGATGAAAAAAAGGGAGTTAGCCAAAGATGTTCATAGGTTGGCTAGACTGGAAGTGAAATTGAGTAAGTCCTAAAATGGTGGTGCAATGGTGTTTCGTGGGTTCGAATCTTCTTTAGTTGAGGAGGTTAAGGCTAAGCAACATTTTGATCCCTCCTTGGTTAAGTAGAAAGCCTTAGTGAAAGATGAAAAGACAGGGGTGTTCTCACAAAGGGGAGATGGTATACTCCGATATCAAGGGAGGTTGTGTATCCCCAATGATGGTGATTTGAAAAAGTTGTTCATGCAAGAAGCTCATAACACTTCATACTCTATTCATCCTAGCACTACGAAGATGTATAGAGACATGAGAGGGATTTATTGGTGGAATGGAATGAAGAAGGATATTGCTCAATTTTGGTCTGTATGTGCCAATTGCCAAAGAGATCAACATGGACTTCGTAGTTGGTTTTTCAAAGACCAAAAAGCATTTTGACTCCATATAGGTGATAGTTGACCGCATGACAAAGTCGGCTCACTTCTTACTGATCAAGACTACATTCAGTGCTAAAGATTATTCTTGCTTGTACATCCAAGAGTTAGTGAGGTTTCATGGGATTTCATTGTCCACCATATCAGATCATGGAGCCCAATTCACTTCTCACTTTTGGAAGTTGTTCAAAAGGGACTTGGCACTAGGGTGAAGTTGAGTACTACTTTTCATCCCCAAACATATGGATAAGCCGAGAGAAATATTCAAACATTGGAAGATATGTTGAGAGCTTGTGTGTTGGAGTTTAAGGGGAGTTGGGATGAGCATTTGCCACTTATCGAGTTTGCCTACAATAATTGCTTTCTTGCAAGTATTGGAATGACACTGTTTGAAGCGTTGTATGTTAAATAGTGTAGATTACCCATCGGGTGGTTCAAAGTATGTGAGGTGGCATTAATAGGACAGGACTTCGTGCTGAATAATATGGAGAAAATTTAAAGCATAAGGGAAAATTGCAAATAACCCAAAGCCAACAAAAGTCATACTCCGATGTTAGAAGAAGTGAACTTGAGTTCCAAGTTGGCAATTGGGTCTACTTGAAGGTGTCTCCGATGAAAGGTGTGATCCAATTTTGTAAGGAAGAAAAATTGAGCCGTAGGTATATGGGGCCCGACAAGGTAGTGAGAAGAGTGGGAAAGGTGACTTATGAGTTGGATTTACCCAATGAATTGCATTTGATTCATCCGATTTTCCATGTGTCAGTGTTGAGGAAATTCATAGGTGATACAAACTCCATAGTTCCTTTACATGATTTGAACATTGAAGAGGATTTGAGTTATGAAGAAGTATGATTGAAATTTTGGAAAGGCAAGTGAAAAAATTGAAGGAACGGGGAAATTGCATCCGTCAAAGTGTTTCAAAACCAAAAAGTTGAGGGTGCTACATGGGAAACGGAAGAAGATATGATGAAGTGTTATCCATATCTATTCCACTATATTCCAGCCTAAGATATTAAGAAATTCTTCCTAAAACCTCAAATTCTATGCAATTTAGTTTTTCATGATGTATGCATTTATTTTTATGTTTATGGATTGTTTTGAGACATGCTTTGAAAGTGAGTTTTGAATTTTTTATGAAATGATGTTTAACTAGAGTTTTGCACGCATACGGGGTTGTTATTTGCTAATTTACTCTTTAGAGTCTTCTTTTAAATACATTCAGGGACGAATGTTCCCAAAGGGGAGATATTGTAACGACCCCTAGTTTAGGAGCCTCGAGTGTCAAAAAGTTGGCCTAAAAATGACCTGAAGTCAGGTTCACGAGGGTGACTTACTATCCGTAGGTATACATATGGCCTGTATGAATGGTCTTTAAACATGAGACTTTAGGAAAGGATAAAAGTTTATAAGTGTGGGGTAACTCACGGACCAAGTGATGACCCGTAGGAAATATTATGGTTCGTAGATAGGGTCGTAAGTGAGACTATCAGACATGAAAGAAATTTGGAGTTTGTGTAACACCCCTAAATTTCTTTCTACCTGATCTGGAGTGAATTTGCAGAGGTTACTGAGAAAAAACTGAGAAAAACTATAGAAGAAGGTTTACGAGGGACATTATGACTCGTAATTAGGTTTACGACTCGTAAAATGGGTCTCATAATACCCCAGATGACTTGGTAAAATTTTCTAAGTCTGAGATCTATATATGAAATGGTACACGACTCGTAAAGTATGTCACGACTCGTAGAGGAGCTTCCATGACAAATTCCAGTAACCTAAGTTTCAGGACCCCCTTATCTACGAGAGGAGTTTACGACCCGTAGAATGATCTACGAATCATAAAGAGGGGCTTTGTGCCAATTTCCAGTAACTCGAATTTATCAAACACCTAGTTTATGAAGGGTGGTTTACGACTCGTAAAATGGCCTACGACTCATAGACGTGGTCTCGTAGACTTATAAGGCAGTTTTAATGAGAGGTATTTTTGTCCTTTCCAATCCTTATTCAATTAAACCCTTGGTTGTCTTACACTTGAATAAAGCCTTAAAATAGAACCCTAAGAGTATTGTACTCTATTCATCACCATAAGGGATTCTTGAGAACACTTGAAGAGGGAGAAGAAGCTAGGGTTTCCAAATCAAGTGCGAGATCTACTGAGGTTCGATTGTTTCTTCTATTTCCATGTATGTAAGACTTACTAAAGTATGGAATCACCTTGCTCTACATGCCCCCCTTCATCTACTTGAGTCAAGATTTAGGAAAGGAGTTGTGATTTGGGAAATTCCATTACTCTAATATTAAATTCTTGCATTGATTTATGAATTCTCCTGATAATGTATGATGTACTTGGGGCATTGAATGATTTTACTATGAGCTAGAGGTTCGATTGTTTCTTCTATTTCCATCTATGTAAGACTTACTAAAGCATGAAATAACCTTGCTCCACATGCCCCCTCTTCATCTACTTGAGTCAAGATTTAGGAAAGGAGTTGTGATTTGGGAAATTCCATTACTCTATATTAAATTCTTGCATTGATTTATGAATTCTCCTGATAATGTATGATGTACTTGGGGCATTGCATGATTTTGCTATGAGCTTGAGGTAGAGTCTATTACTTGATAGTATGAACCATAAATTCTATGATTTTATGAAATTCTTTGCATGTCACTGAGTTGAGGTTGAGTTTGAGCATCTGAGTTGAGTAATTTGAGCATGAATAAATATGAGAAGCATGTTTCATTGAGTCACATACATTACTATATATGATTACCTTGCTTGCACTATATCATGAGTCAAATTGAGTGAGTCTAAATGACTGTTTGAGTCTGAGTTGAATTTGATGACTTGCATTGATTGAATGAGTTGATGAATGACTGAGTATATGCTTATGATGATTTTATGATGTTTTATGCTATTCATGATATCCTATGATTATTTACTAAGTATATGCATGTTTTTAGTTACTGATGATGACCCCAATGATGGGTTTTGATAATGATGAAGTGTAGGCATTTTCGATGGTCCTTATAAAGATAAATTTCCTCATGTTTTATATGATTTATGATTGTTCCATTTAAAAGGCCTAGCCCACCTAGTTTTTAAGTAAAGCTTTCATGATTTATGATGATGATTAGGGCACCAAAGTTAAGCTTTAAGTTATGATTTGTCAAAGATATAAGCATGTTGACAATTCCCTAAAAGATGTTTAAGAAAGGTCCTCAAGATGAAATGACAATTCTCACTTGGAGCTTCCTAAGTGTGAGCTATTCCCATGATTGCTACTTATGATTCTAAGTTGTATTTTTAAAGATTCTATGGGATGACTTAGCAACGAAAGTGATAATATGATGGGGCTCGGTAAGGGAACCTTAGAAGTAATCCTTTGTCACATTAACTATGTGCCACCATAGGAGCCTTTATAGGCTAGGCTAGTGGATCCATGTAGGCCATTTATATTATTAAGATGCATGTGAAGTTGACGGAGTTCCACCTGGCAAGTGGTCTCCCCGTGTCCACGTAGGGAGTTATGTTGGATTCCATATAGTAACTCATATGGTCTTAAATATCGTATAAGTTCTACTCCCACAAGTTTATGATTCTATAATATGTTTTCCATTACATGTGCTTTAATTTCTCATGCATTGGCTTATTTATATTGAGCTATATTCCTTGTGCATGCTTAAGCTCACTTTATGTATCTTTCATCTCATACTTAATTATATGTTATGAATGATGGCATTACAATTTCATACACGCATTGCATCTCACATAGTTAGTACATTCCAATGTACTAACGCTTATTTTACCTGTATAATTTAACCATGTAGGGACAGACACTACTCCACAGGCTCATGGCTAGTGCTTATTGTCCAAGACTAGCATTGTTATTTGTGGTGAGTCCTTAGTTCAGGACTATACCATTAGTTCACTCTATCTTGCATTTATTTTTGAGATAATGTATTTGTAGTCCTTTTTGACGCATTCACTTTCTATGTTGCACAATTATAGATTCTTTTTTATTTGCTGGAGACTGACCATTACCGATTCAATTCATCGATGTATTAGTTGGTATGCTTATGGAAAAAGTATGTTCGTTATTGTTACTTCTTTTTAATGTTTTTTCATTGCTTAAAATGGTTCATAGTCCCTTTTCCCTTATTGTCCATAAATGTTTTAATTTAAATGCCTATGAATGCTTAAGATGCTTGAGATGACTTGGGTGAGGTGCCTTCGGATATCTTATTCGCCGTATGATGACTAGGCTCCTAGGTGGGGTTGTTACAAACTTAGTATTAGAGCAAAAGGTTTTAAAATGTTCCTCAAATATTCATGCATACCCCGTAGCATAGAGTCATATTCAAGGTTGTGAAGCGTGCCACTATCTTGAGTGAGAGGCTATGAGATGATTTAGAAAAGTCCTCCCTTCTTTCTTATTCATGTCGTGCCTTAGAGTTGAATAAGGTTTTGTTTTAACTAATGATGCTCTTTTGATTTTTTCTAGATCATGACACCATGAAGAGCTCCCCATCAATGAGGCACTCATGAACAATAAGTTCCTCTACTCTAGCAAGATGATGAAGTGTGTCACACGGAGTTTCGAGCTGCCTTTACATTGTTGGCCCAAGCATTGGCCAATCAAGCCAATCGAGAGATAGCTATTCCTCCCAAGTGCCTACTTGGGTCGCTAGGATACGTCGCTTTATGCGGATGAACCCGCCAAAATTTCATGGGTCTAAGACAGAGGAGGATCCTATTAACTTCATTGAGAAGGCTTATTCAGTAGTTAAGATAATGGGCATTCCATCAGAAGAGAAAGTCGAGTTGGTGGCCTACCAACTCAGAGGAGTTTCCAACGTTTGGTATGAATAATGGGTGGACGAGAGAGGCTAAGAAGAAATTATGAGTTTGTTTAGTTATCACAGAATGTCTATCTATTTGGGTGTTACTCTTCCGCTATTGAGTACGATATGACGATGAGGCAAAGTGGTTCACTCAGGGGCTTTGGGAGGCAAAGGTCCAAGATTTTATCAACCTAAAGCAAGGGACCATGAGTGTGAGGGAGTATGCCCTCAAATTTATCAAGCTATCAAAGTATGCTCCCTTTATGGTCGCAGATCTGAGGGCTCGAATGAGCAAGTTTATCTCTGACGTATCCTCTTTAGTCTTTAAGAAATGCAAGATGGCCATGCTAGTCAAGGAGATGTACATCTCCTGCTTGACAACATATACAGAGCAAATTGAATAGTAGAAGCTCCAAAAAATAACAAGGGTCCATGAGGGCTTTACTTAATGGTGGGAGTGCGCTACTCTCACCAAAGGAGCGGTGGTGACAAATTTCAAGGTGGCCAAAATCAAGGTGGTCAAGGATCCACCAACACTCCTCCTCGCCAGACTACAAAGGATAATGGGGTTGCTCCTAAGCCCTAAAGTCCAAGTTGCCCTAAGTGCGGAAGACTACATAAAGGAGAATTTCTTATCAGGTACAATGCGCAACATGCCAACGATTGTAAGAGTGGCGGTATAAGGCCCCAAGGCCAAAAAGGTGGTTCGAGGATCTACTAAGGTTCAATTGTTTCTTCTATTTTCAGGTATGTAAGGCTTATTAAAGTGTGGAATCACCTTCTTCTACATGCCCCTTTTAATCTACTTGAGTCAAGATTTGGGAAAAAAGTTGAGATTTGGGAAATTCCATTACTCTAATACTAAATTCTTCCATTGATTTATGAATTCTTCTAATAATGTAAGATTTACTTGGGGAATTGCATGATTTTGCTATAAGCTTAAGGTAGAGTCTATTAATTGATAGTATGAATCTTAAATTCCATGATTTTATGAAATTCGATGCATGTTACTGAGGTGAGCTTGAGTTTGAGCATCTGAGTTGAGTAATGTGAGCATGAATGAATATGAGAAGCATGTTGCATTAAGTCACATACATTACTATATATGAGTACCTTGCTTGCACTACATGATGAGTCAAATTTAGTGAGTCTAAATAATCATTTGAGTCTGAGTTGAATTTGATGACTTGCGTTGATTGAATGAGCTGATGAATGAGTGAGATAAGTTGAGATGAGATAACCCAATGAGGTTGAGTTTTGAGTTGATTGACTGAGCATTGAGGATTGAGTTTATTGATGAGTTGAACATGTTTTAGTCTTGGGAAGAGTATAAAGCACCGAGCAAGGAGTAAATATCTTCTTTAACCCACAGAATTATGTTTCCAGCATAGGGTAGTTGTACTTGTCATTCTGGTGACTCTTGTCCTGCAAGTGGACATATACTATAGATCCATGAGAGATTTGATCACCCTTTTCCATGGCAAGTGAAGGACAGGCGTGACAACGACATCGCCTTTGTTGTGCATCAATAAACTAAAGGTGATGGGATGTCAATGTCGGTTAAGAGAAACTATTAAGCAACATCGATTGAGCTTGATATTTCAAACTATGTCTATTTTACTATGTATTTTTTAAAGGCATGATTTACTTTAGACTTGCATGTACTGAGTCGAGCATGAGTTGTTGCGTCGAGATGAGTGAGTTGAGCCTTATTTTCTTGAGCTATTTTACATACTAATATATTTCATGTATCGACGTCCATTTTGGCCTGCATCATTTTATGATGCAGATATAGGTGATAGAGGACTTTAGCCTACGCATCGTTGAGGTCTGAATCAGTACACTTCCAAAGTTGGTGAGCCCTTCTTGCTTTTCAGAGAAGCCCTTTTATCTTCTGTTTTGATTTAGTACTTTTCTTTCATTGATTTGGGGTGCCCATGGCCTATCATGGCACTATCTACACTGTTGAGTAGAGGCTTCATAGACACTAAGTAGAGGATTTTATTGAGTATTTTGTATTCCAAACTTATTCATTAGAAATTATGAGTTTGTTTAGTTATCACAGAATGTCTATCTATTTGGGTGTTACTCTTCCGCTATTGAGTACGATATGACGATGAGGCAAAGTGGTTCACTCAGGGGCTACCAATATTCTCTAAGTGCAGCCACGCTAAAGGTACCCTCCCAGGTCATGACAAACTTGGTATCAGAGCACAGAGTTCAAGAGTCCTAGGGAGTCTATGAAGCCATGTCTAGTAGAGTCTTGCTTATGGGTGTGTTGTGCACCACAGTTCATAAGCAAGAGGCTATAGGACATTAGGAATTGTTATACTTTCTTGTACTCTTAGTTCGTGCGATAAAGTTAAAACTCTAGAAAACTCTTTTCTTACTCATGCGTTACATACTTGCATATCATGCCTCCTAGATGCACTACAACCCAGAGGAATGCCTCAACTAGTAACACTGAGAACCTTACTTCAGAGGTACATCCTCTGAAGGAAATAAGAGACCTAGGTCGATCGGCCAAAACTGCTGGTATTCCTATGACACCTACTACTCCACTTGCTCCTACTATAGAGGCTGACTTCAGAGGAGTTATCACTATGCTCATACAGTTGGTAGCTGCACAGAGCGGGAACTAGGGCTCACAATCTCTTAGTTCTAGCTCCTATTAACCAATGGCTACCTCCAAATTGAAAGAGTTTCTAAGGATGAACCCATCCATCTACACTGGGTCTAAGGTTGAAGAGGACCCTCAGAACTTCATTGATGAGATATGGAAGGTTCTAAAAACTATGCATGCGACTGAGACTGAGGGAGTTGAGCTTACTGCCTATCAGCTCAAGAATGTTGCCAATGTCCATAGATAATGAATTATATGCAAAGATTTCTAAGTGTAAGTTTTGGCTCAAATCCATGGCTTTCTTGGGTCATTTGGTTTCTGAAGATGGAATTAGAATGGATAGGTACAATCAGTGGGAAGAGAGTCAAGGTGATGATGCTGAGCTTGCTGCTTGGGATGAGTATAAGAGTGCCTTCCTCGATCACTTCTTTCCTTAGGAGTTGAGATAGGCAAAGTTTGAGGAGTTCATGAATCTGAAACAAGAGAGGCCAATAGTTAAGGAGTATAGCCTGAAGTTTATCCAATTATCTAGGTATGCCCCAGAGATTGTCCATGATATGAAAGCGAGGATGAGAAAATTCATAACTGGGTTAGACAGATAGGTGAAGAGGGAATGGAAGGCAACATTACTAATCCCAGGTATGGATATCTCTAGAATGATGGTTTATGCCCCATAGATTGAGGAAGATAAGAAGAAGGACAAAGAGGAGCATCTGAGTAAGAAGGACAGATCAACAGGGCCTGAGCCCAGTCAGATCAACCACGGTAAGGGAGATAAGTCCTATTTCTAGAAGAGATCCACTAGCTATGCACCATCTTTAGCTAGTGTACCAACCCCAAGCCACTGGTATGATCATAATTCCAAAGGTTAGCTAAACTTTAGGGCACAAGGTGCACAGTCTCAAGCAAGTGTGACTCTTGGTTCTATAGAGAAGCTACCTTGTGGGAAATGTGGCAGGATGCATCTGGGAAATATAGAGATGGAGGGAATGGTTTCTATAAGTGTGAGCAATTGGACCTTTTTTTAGAGGGAGTGTTTGATATAGGGCAATAAGACCCAGTCTTCTACCATAACACTACCAGCGAGGCGCTGCACTAGGGGCAGGCGATTGGATAAACCATCTATATGCGATGGGGAACCGATAAGACCAAGAGGTTACACCAGATGTTGTGATGGGTATGTATCAAGTCTTTACTTATCCTTGCTATGCTTTACTTGATCCGGGTGCTACTTGTTCTTTAGTGATGCCATATGTGGCAAGTAGATTTGAGATTCTTCCTGATGGCTTGCTTGAGCTATTTTATGTTTCTACTCTTATTGGTGAGTCCATTCATGCTGGGAGAATCTATAGAGATTATGTGGTGTCCATCTATTATAGGGATACTCTTGCTGATTTGATCGAGTTAGAGGTGGTCAATTTTGATGTGATCCTTTGTATGGACTGGCTTCACGCTTGCTATACCTTTGTTGATTACAAAACCTAGACTGTCAAATTTCAGTTTTTGAATGAGCCTATCATTGAGTGGAAGGGAGATTTTGTTGTCCTAAAGGGTAAGTTTATTTCTTACCTCAAGGCCCGAAGACTAATCTCTAAGGGATGTATCTACCACCTTGTGCAAGTCAACTCTGATGATGATGAGTCCCCTACTCTTGAGTTTGTTTCTATCGTGAGTGAGTTTCTGATGTATTCCTTGAGATCTGCCTGAAGTCCATCATGATAGGGAGATCGACTTCGGAATTGATGTTCTACCTGACACCCAACCTATTCCCATTCCACCCTATAAGATGGCCCCTGCGAAGTTGAAGGAGTAGTTGAGGGACTTACTAGAAAAGTGATTCATAAGGTCGAGTGTCTCTCCCTGGGGTCCTTCGGTCTTATTTGTGCGAAAGTAGGATGGTTCCCTGAGGATGTGTATTGACTACTGTTAGTTGAATCAGGTGACAATTAAGAATAAGTATCCCCTTTCGAGGATTGATGACTTGTTCGACCAACTTCAGGGTGCTACTATTTTCTCTAAGATAGACCTCAAATTAGACTATCACCAACTGAAAGTGAGAGAATGTGATATACTAAAGATGGCTTTTCGAACACGATATGGTAACTTCAAATTCTTAGTGATGTCTTTTGGGTTGACAAATGCACCTGCGACCTTCATGGACCTGATGAATAGTGTATTCAGACAGTATCTTGACATGTTCATGATGGTGTTTATCGATGATATTCTGGTGTATTCTGGTATGTTTATCGATGATATTCTGGTGTATTCTGGTATATTTAGGTTGACAAATGCACCTGCGATCACCTCAAAATTGCTTTGCAGACACTCATAGATAATGAATTATATGCAAAGATTTCTAAGTGTAAGTTTTGGCTCAAATCCATGGCTTTCTTGGGTCATTTGGTTTCTGAAGATGGAATTAGAATGGATACTTAAAAGATTGAGGTAGTCAAGAACTAGCCTAGACCAACCTCTCTAACTGATATAAGGAGTTTTCTGGGATTGGTTGGCTACTACCAAAGGTTGTTGATGGGTTCTCTTCTATACATGCACCATTGACTAAATTAATTCAGAAGAAGGTCAAGTTTCAATGGTCTAACGAGTGTGAGAGAAGTTTCCAAGAGCTGAAGATGAGATTAACTACCGCACCAATGTTGACCTTGCCTGATGGGATGGATGGATTTGTCATCTATTGCGATGCTTCGAAAGTGGGGTTAGGATGTGTGCTGGTGTAGAGCAGGAAGGTTGTTGCCTACGCTTCTAGACATCATAAGGTGCATGAAAAGAACTATCCCACTCATGACTTGGAATTGGCAGCAGTGGTGTTTACTCTCAAACTATGGCACCACTATTTACATAGAGCAAATGTTAATGTATTCACAGAACACTAGAGCCTGCAATACGTCTTCACCCAGAAGGAGCTTAACTTGAGACAGAGAAGATGGCTTGAGTTGCTCAAAGACTACAACATGCGCATCATCTACCACATAGGTAAAGGTAATGTAGTTGTTGATGCTCTTAGTGGGTTATCCATGAGGACCACCGCCCATTTGGAGAAGGAGAAGAGAGAGTTAGCTAAAGAAGTTCATAGACCGGCATGATTGAGATTTAAATTAGATGAATTAGGAAAAGGAGGAGTTCTTGTGCATAACGGATTTGTATCATCTCTAGTACTAGAGGTAAAGGAAAAACAAGATCAAGATCCTATTTTATTAAAGTTGGCAAATGATGTATATAAGCAGAAAGTGATAGCTTTCACCAAAGGGGGAGATGGAGTATTGAGGTATCAAGACAGATTGTATGTTCCTGATATTAATAATGTTCGAGGGAGGATTATGGCAGAGGCCTATAGCTCCAGATATTCCATCATCTAAGGTCTACCAAGATGTATTATGACCTGAGAGAAGTCTACTGGTGGAGTGGAATGAAAAGAGATATTGCTGAGTTTGTTTCCAAATGCCCAAATTGCCAACAAGTTAAACTTAAGCACCAAAGGCCATGTGGAGTATCTCAAAACTTTTGAGATTCAAGAGTGGAAGTGGGAAATGATTAACATGAAGTTCATCACAGGCTTACCGTGGTCACACAGGCAGTATGATTCTTTTTGGGTGATAGTTGATAGGATGACTAAATCTGCTCACTTAGCAGTTAAGACGACTAACACCATAGAGGATTATGCTTGCCTCTACATAAAGGAGATTGTTAGACTGCATGGCTTTCCTTTTCCTGCCATTTCGGAAAGAGGAGCTCAATTTACTGCTCATTTTTTAAGATCTTTTCAGAAGGGTTTGGGTACCAAGGTGCACCTTAGCATTGCTTTTCACCCGCAGACGGATGGCCAAGCAGAGCAAACTATTCAGATATTGGAGGATATGTTGAGGGCTTGTGCTATTGACTTTAGAGGTAATTGGGATACCACTTGCCTTTAATCAAGTTTGCTTACGACAACAGTTTTCATTTGAGCGTATAGATTGCCCCATATGAGTTACTCTATGGGAGGAGGTATAGGTCATTGATTAGATGGTTTGAGGTAGGTGAAGCAGAGTTGATTGGGCCAGAATTGATTTACCAAGCTATGGAAAAGGTGACGGTCATTTAAGAAAGGTTGAGGACTGCATAGAGTTGACAAAAATCCTACACAAAAGTTAGAAGAAGAAACTTCGAGTTTGAGGTCAATGATTGGGTGTATTTAAAAGTGTCACCCATGAAAGGTGTGATGAGATTCAAAAAGAAAGGAAATTTGAGTCCGTGGTACATTATCCCTTATCAGATCATAAAGAGAGTAGACAATGTGATATATGAGTTAGAATTACCATCAAAGTTAGAGGTCATCCATCCAGTTTTCCACATTTCTATGCTTAAGAAGTGTTTGGGAGATCCACAGTTAGTTGTGCCTGTCAAGAGTATTGGAGTGAAAGAAAGTCTGAGTTATGAGGAGATTCCTATCCAAAAATCCTTGATCGTCAGGTCCACAAGTTAAGAACAAAAGAGAATGCATCTGATTCTATCTAATTTTTTTTAGAAATAATTGGTCAAAGTATTGTAGAGGAACCATTTGAAGAAGAAGCTACTTAGGAGGCAGAGGAGGATATGAAGCACAAATACCCTCATTTATTCCTACCTGTTGATGATGAGAAAGTTGACGGTAATGAATTCTCTATAAATTCTTGAATTTCTATTCCATGAGTTCTTCTTTCATTTTCAATATGATAGACAATAAAGTTCTAGAGTCCAAGTGAGAATGGATGTGATTTGTTGACTGTTTGATTGTTTTACTTGTTGAAAAATCCTGATTTGTTGATTGCATGAGTGAGGCGAGGGCTGGTTGATTGTTAGAGTCCATAGGAAATTCGTGCCTTGACCTAAACCCCAAGATATCTCTTCATGTGAGGATGAATAATCCCAACGGGCAGATAATGTACCACCCTCAAATTTCTTTCTACCTGATCTGGAGTGAATGTGCAGAGGCTGATGAGAAAAACTATAGAAGAAGGTTCACGAGGAACATTATGACTCGTACTTAGGTTTATGACATATAAAATGGGTCTCATAAAACCCCAGATGACTTGGTGAACTTTCTAAGTTTGAGGTATATATATGAAATGTTATAGACTCGTAAAGTATGT
Source organism: Solanum virginianum (assembly GCA_000787875.1). Lineage (NCBI taxonomy): Eukaryota > Viridiplantae > Streptophyta > Magnoliopsida > Solanales > Solanaceae > Solanum > Solanum virginianum. The sequence goes on along the minus strand of DF358854.1, from coordinate 59,195 downwards.
CATGACTCATTTAGTGACAAAATCTAGTAACCCAAGTTTCAGGACCCCCTTACCTATGAGAGGAGTTTACGACCCGTATAATGTTCAGCGAATTGTAGAGAGGGATTTCGTGTCAATTTCCAGTAACTCAGATTTTTTAGACACCTAGTTTACAAGGGGTGGTCTATGACTCGTAAAATAGCCTACAACTCGTAAACAGGGTCTCGTAGACTCAGACGATAGTTTTAATAAGAGGTATTTTTGTCCTTTCCAATCCTTATTCAATTAAACCCTTGGTAATTTTAGGCCTAAGTAAAGCCTTAAAAGAGAACCCTAAGAGGATTGTCCTCCATTCTTCACCATGAGGATTTCTTGAGAACAAGTGTGAGGATCAATTGAGGTTTGATTGTTTCTTCTATTTTCAGTTATGTAAGGCTTATTAAAGTGTGGAATCACATTCTTCCATATTCCTCTTTTCATCTTCTTGAGTCAAGATTTGGGAAACGAGTTGAGATTTGGGAAATTCCACCACTCTAATATTAAATTATTGTATTAATTTATGAATTCTCCTGATAATGTATGATGTACTTTTGACATTGCATGATTTTGCTATGATCTTGAATTAGAGTCTATTACTTGATAATATGAACCCTAAATTCCATGATTTTATGAAGTTCTATCGATGTCACTGAGTTGAGGTTGAGTTTGAGCATCTGAGTTGAGTAATCTGAGCAAAAATGAATATGAGAAGCATGTTGCATTGATTCACATACATTACTATATATGAGTACCTTACTTGCACTAAATAATGAGTAAAATTGAATAAGTCTAAATGACTATTTGAGTCTAAGTAAAATTTGATGACTTGCATTGATTGAATGAGTTGATGAATGACTGAGATGAGATAAGCCAATGAGGTTGTGTTTTGAGTTGATTGACTGAGCATTGAGGATTGAGTTGATTGATGAGTTGAGCATAATTAGTCTTGGGAGAAGTATCGAGCATTGAGTGGGGAGCGAGTAAATATCTACTTTAAACCACAAAACTATGTTGCCAGCGTAGGGTAGTCGTGCAGCTCGTTCTAACGACTCTTGTCCCGCAAGTGAATATTTACCATGGATCCATGAGAGAGTTGATCGCCCTTTTCCATGGAAAGTTAAGGGCAGGCATGGCAATGACGTTGCCTTCATTGTGCATTACCATACTAAAGGTGATGAGATATGGATGTCGGTTAAGAGAAACTCCTAAGCAATATTGACTGAGCATGATATTTCAAACTGAGTCTATTTTGTTGAGTATGTTTTAAAGGCATGATTTAATTTAGACTTGCATGTATTGACTCAAGCATGAGATATTGAGTCGAGATGAGTGAGTTGAGCCTTATTTCTTGAGCTATTTTACATACTAGTATATTCCATGTATTGACGTCCATTTGGGCCTATCATGACCCAAGAGTAGGGCCTAGATGTGACACGGCGAATAGGGAACCCAAAGGGACCTGAAACAAGCATTTTAGCATATAATTCATACATCCTTGGTCGCAGAAGCAAAATAAGCATCACAAGTGATATAATTAAAAAGGGAAGCGAGACTAAGGAAAGTATTATTCATAAAGCATAAAAGAGTCAAGCTCATAACATATACAAACCATAGTATCCAACAACACCTATAACTTGGAATGTAGTAGGGGCAAAGACACTCCATGGGCTCACCCTCATATTAATAATTATTCAACATAAGAAGGAGTCTCAACATAACATGAAGTAAGTAGATATTGTCCTCGGAATTGAGGACTCACCAAAGCTTTCACCGAGAATCGAACTAGCCACATGGAGGAGGATGATCAAAACGAGCTCTGGTCCATACATGGTAATATCATGTAGGCATAGAGTATACGTTAGTATGTTTGAATGTACTAAGTATGCGGGGTGCAATGCAACAAAGACATAAGCCAATATAAACAAAATACATAATCATAATCAACGGATATATAATCTTAAGATGATATGCACCAATATATTTAAAATGCATAACCATAATCAATGGATATATAATGTCAATATGACATGCATGTTCAATACTTGTACTAAAACATGCTTGTAAATCATTTAACTTGCATAATATATCATACATATGTGGGAAGAGACCTTAATAGACATAGACCAAGAAAGCTACTACTTCGAATCCAAGTCATGACAACCCCTTGGTAAGGTGAACGAGGCTTGTCACCCCCTTGGCAAGGTGACAGAGGCATGTCACCCCCTTAACAAGGTATGTTCTACTTGCTATGGTAAACCATATAATGAATAATCCAAGGCATGTCACCTCCTTGTCAAGGCGATTGAGGCATGTCACCCCCTCGACAAGGTGTGGTCTAGATGGATCTACTAGAAAGCCATAAGAGAGATCATGTATAATCCTATGGTGGCATATAGTTTAGAGACTAAAGATTTTTTATAAGGACCCCCTGAGTCGAGCCCCCATCTTAAGCCACAATCGATGCTAAGTCTAATCCCATGGAATACTTGACATAACCATAACCTTAATGATAACATGAATACTTGTAAAAGACATGATAACATGACATGAGTAGCTCTATTACCCGCTTGACCTCTACTAGTGAGCTTAACTTGATCACAAGGGTAACATAACAATCATGCTTAATTCTCAACTTGACATGACTAGCTCACTAGAGGGTAAAATCTTGAAATAAGGCTCAACTTGATACTTGTAACATCGTGGATACTTTTCATGAAAACAACACCTGCTTGAAAGCCCTTAATCATCATGAAGTCACTTAACTTGTAAATCATATAATAGCTCATCAATAACTTAAGAATTCTTGTCATGTCATTTTATCAAACACATGGTGGGTTTATAATACTTGTTCAAAATCATGCAATTCCAAAGTGAAATAAGATGAGGAAACTCAATGAAATTCAACCCACCAACATGGTAGTAAAATCGTCATATAGGGTACCTTGAAGTCCTTCACAAAAGCTCATAATAGTTCATAGTTTCATAGCTCAAAACATGCATAGTCTCAATAGATAAAATCAATTCATTGGATAAGCTTGAAATAGACATTATGCATAATCAACCAATACTTGGTAAAACCCTAACATTATTTATATTCATATTTCATAATAAGAGATACCCATAGGTAATACAACTTGAAAATATGCAATTTTCATAAAAAGAGAAGGTTGGGCTCCATAGGTGAAAGGACCCATGGATGAAGACCCACATACCTTAAACCTTGAATTCCTTGAGGTGAATTTGAAGTAGACTTAGAGCTTGAAATAAGTCCTTGAGTTTTAAAATTGAGTTTGAAATTCTTAGATTTGAATAAGAGAATAGATAGAGTCTTAGAGAGGTTTTGTGAGCTATAGAGTTGAAAAATGGCTAACTATGGGAGATTTCACGTTTAAGTGGGCATGGAGCTATGACCCCATTGCCCTTGGGCGAAATAAGAAAACCAAGGAAATTATTACACTGGTCCGCACACCTGGTGCGATGAGAACTGGATGCGAACTTCAAAATACATAGAAGCACGCCTCAGGCGCGTCGTGCTTTGGACGCGAACAACCATTGGAAGTCGTAAAATTAGAGAAAATTAATTTTCATTACAGGTCATCTAAAATATAGGTTATACCCATTTCCCACTCAATTTTACCCCCTGATCGAGAATAGAAAGTTAACTTTTTGAAATCACGCACAGATTTTGAGATATGTGGAAATTACGATTATAGGGCATTCCGAAGTACATGAGGGGTATTTCAATATCTTCCCTTTGGGAACATTCGTCCTCGAATATCAAAGAAACATATGCAAGAGAAGTAATTATGAAGATTTCAGCCCAACATGGATGCAACAAATACACTTAAACATCATTTTTCAAAAATCTCAACATGAATGTCAAAAATCACCATAAACTTGTTACCATAAATATGAATGCATGCAAAATGACATGAGGCCTAAAATTATGACTTGAAATCATAGATGGGAGTTAAGTTATTACCTTCCGCTTGAGTAGAGTGGAAGAGATATGGGTATCGCTTTTTCATGTCCATCTCGGCTTCCCATGTGGCACTTTTAATTTGTTGATTCCTCCAAAGGACCTTGATGGAAACTACATCTTTATTTCTCATCCCCTTCACTTGTCTATCAAAAATCTCTATTGGGACCTCCTCATAGGTCAAATTATCTTCCATAACACCACAACCTCTAAGGGCACTTTAGCACTTGGGTCACCCACACACTTCCTCTACATGGACACATTGAAGACTGGATGAACCATATTCATCTCCATAGGCAACTCCAACTCATATGCAACCTTACCAACTCTCCTCAAAACATTATAGGGACCCACAAACTTTGGGCTCAACTTCCCTTTCTTGCCAAACCAGACTACACCCTTCATGGGTGAGAAGAATTCTATAAGGACCCACTAACCTTAGGCTCAATTTCCCTTTCTTACCAAACCAGACCACACCCCTCATGGGTGAGACTTTTAAGTAAACCCAATTACCAACCTTAAACTCAAGATCTCTTCTTCTCACATCGGAGTAGGACTTTTGTCTAATTTAGGCCATCTTCAACCTCTCTCTTATCAACCTCACCTTTTCTAAGGCTTCCATAACCAAATCCGCACCTAGAAATGCCATATCCCCTATATCAAACCACCCAACCGAGGATCTACAATGCCTATCATATAAAGCTTCAAAGGGGGCCATACCAATTCTTGAGTGGCTGCTATTGTTGTAAGCAAACTCAATAAGTGGAAGATGTTCATCCCAACTACCCTTAAATTCCAAAACACAAGCCTAAGCATATCCTTAAGAGTTTGGATAGTCCTTTCGACTTAGCCATCCATTTGAGGATGAAAAGTTGTGCTATGTTTGACCTTGGTACCAAGACCTTTTTGGAAGGACCTCCAAAAATGAGAAGTAAATTGAGCACCACGATTCAAAATGATTGACAAGGGCACCCCATGCAATCTAACCAACTTATGAATATACAACTTGGCAAAATAGTCGGCATCATAAGTGGTTTTGACCAGTAGAAAGTGAGCCGACATTGTCGTTCTATCAACAACAACCCAAATAGAGTCGGAGTGTCTCATAGTCTTAGGCAACCCAATCATAAAATCCATGTTGATCTCTTCCCACTTCCAAGTAGGAATTTTTATGTCTTGGGCTAGACCACTCGGCCTTTGATGTTCAGTTTTCACTTATTGACAATTGTGACAACTGGATACGACACAACCTACCTTAGTACCTAAGGGCACCATCTCCCCTTTGGGAGAAAACTTCCACTTTACCATCCTTCACCAAGGCATTCAACACTAGCAAGGCGAGGTCAAGATCTTGTTTTGACTTGACTTCCTCAATCAAAGAAGATTTAGAACCATCAACAACCACAACACCACCATTTTCGACTTCATCCAACCTAACCCCCAACCTAGCCAACTGGTGACTTCTCTAGCCGGTTCCTTGCCACCAACATCAATATGAAATAGGCTACCCATGGACACTCTACTTAGAGCATCGGCCACAATATTAGCTTTGTCGAGATGATAATGCACACTCATATCATAATCTTTAAGGAGCTCTAATCACCTTCTTTTTCTCAAGTTAAGATCTTTTTGTGTGGACATATATTGGAGACTTTTGTGGTCGGTAAACATATCAACATGAACCCCATGCAAGTAGTTACGCCAAATCTTCAAACCAAATGCCACGGCTACCAATTCCATATCATGGGTGGGATAATTCCACTCATGCACCTTAAGTTTCCTAGAGGCATATGCTATCACTTTGCCATTTTGCATCAAAACACACCCTAAACCAAATCTTGAGGCATCACAATACACCACAAACCCTTCCATCCCTTTCGATAGAGTCAAGATAGGAGCGAAGACAAGCTCATCCTTCAAAGTTTGAAAACTCTTTTCACATTCATTGGTCCAAATAAATTTTGCCTTCTTTTGGGTCAATTTCATCATATAAGGGAAGAAATTGAAGAAAAGCCATTCATAAACCTCCGCTAGTAACCCGCCAAACCCAAGAAACTCCTAATATCAGGTGGATTCAATGGTCTAGGCCAATTTCTTATCTCTTCTGTCTTTTTAGGATCCATCTTAATGCCATTACCCACACTACATATCCTAGAAAGGCAACCTCTGTCAACCAAAATTCACACTTTTTATATTTAGCAAAAAAACCTCTCATCCCTCAAGATTTTCAACACGATTCTCAAGTGATTCACATGCTCTTCCTTACTTTGAGAATAAATCAATATATCATCAATAAGTATCACCACAAACATATCAAGGTAGGGTTTAAAGACCTTATTCATGAGATCCATAAATATAACTGGTGCATTAATCAAGCCAAAAGACACTACTACAAATTCAAAGTGCTCATACCTAGTCCGAAAAGCCATCTTAGGAATATCACATCCCTCGCTTTAACTTGGTAGTATCCGAACCGAAGATCAAACTTAGAAAAATGACTAGCCCCTTGTAGTTGATAAAAAAGGTCATCAATCCTTGGTAGAGGGTACTTGTCCTTTATGGTAACCCTATTACGTTGTCGGTAATCAACGAACATTCTAAGGGAAACATCCTTCTTCTTCACAAACAACACTAGTGTACCCCAAGGTTACTTGCTAGGCCATATGAAACCCTTCTCCAACAAATCCCTCAATTTATCCTTCAACTCCTTCAATTTTACCGGGGCCATACGTAAGGGAGAATGGAAATGGGTTGTGTCTCAGGAAGGAGGTCTATACAAAAGTCTATTTCCCTTTCGGGAGGAACACCAGAAAGCTCATCGAGAAAGACATCAAGAAACTCATTGACCACTGGAACCGACTCAATAAGAAGGAATTTAGACACAACATCTCTAACCCTCACAAGATGATAAATGCAACACTTAGAAATCAACTTTTGGGCTTTAAGACAAGAAATGAATCTACCGTTGACCACCACGTTACAATTTTCCCACTCAAGAATGGGATCATTAGGGAATTGGAATTTAACCTTATGGGTTTTACAATCAATAGAAGCATGATATGCATGTAACCAATCCATCCCAAGAATATTATCAAAATCCACCATATCTAATTCAACAAAATCACAAGGTAATACTTTATGCAACACGGATAGAGGACAATCTCTATAGAATCTTTTAGCAATAATGGACTCACCAATGGGGGTAAACACTTCATAAGGTTCACATAACAATTTGGAACTCACATGAAGCTTTTTAGCGACAAAAAGAGTAATGAAAGAAAGAGTAACACCCGGATCTATCAATGAATACAGATCATAATACAAAAACCTTTAACATATCGATGATAACATTGGGCACCTCATCCACTCCTTGCCTTTCTTGCAGAGCATAGAACTTATTTTGCCTTGGAGCACCCCTTTGTTGGCCTCTCATTTTCCTTTGACCCGCATTAGCGCCTTGGCCTTGAGGATGACCATCTCTACCTTCATTTTAAGCATGATTACAATCAACAACCTTGTGACCCACTTTACCACAACCATAGCAAACATTAGAGTTTCTCAAATATGGGCCACTATGGTTTCTACCACATCTTTGGTACTTAGGATTTGACACTCCACAACCATCACCTTGGAATCCTGGATTATCATTAGCAAATCTCTTACTAGGAGCATTGGAACTTATGGCCTTGAGGAAACTGGTCACCCTTAGAACCTTGGAACCACCTTCAAATCGAGCCCTCTTGGACTCACTGCTACTTCTCTTTATAAGTTTTTCCCCTCAAGTTTTTCGACATATGTCATGAGCCGAGATAAATCCATATCATTCACTAGTATGGTGGTATGACACTCTTCATTAACTATGTCAGACACTCCCAACACAAACTTGTTCATTATAGCTCTCGCGTCAGCCACCAAATGTGGACCATACTTGAAAAGCTTGTTGAACTTGAGGGAGTACTCCCTCACACTCATAGAACCTTGCTTGAGGTTCATAAACTCTATCATCTTAGCCTCTCTTAGATAGATAGGAAAGAACTAGTGGAGGAAGGTGGCTTTGAACTCCTCCCAAGGAATAACATCATTATCTCTCCTCTCCAACTTCCATTGAGTAAACTAAATTTGGGCCACGTCTTTGAGTTGGTAGGTCGCTAACTCTGCTTTCTCCTCTGAATTGACCCCCATGATAGATAGCACCTTATACACCTCATCGATGAACTCTTGGGGATCCTCATCCGCCTTTGACCCATGGAACTCCGATGGATTCATTCTTCTGAAATCTCTCACCCTTAAGGCAGGAGTAGGAGCATGAGGGTCTTGGGCCCCTTAGTTCATTTGGTTGGTCATAGCATGGGCCAACATTGTAATGGCATCTCAGAACTATTCTTGCGCTACCCCTCCATCTTGAGGAGCTTGAGGAGTGGGAGGGGCCGGTTGCTCCTCGGGTGTGCGGCTCTCCTTAGCCTTCCCCTTGGTATCGGCATGATTTAGAAGAAACAAGAGCATTCATTAGGGGGAAAGCTTATATCCTCTAAAATCTGGGTTATACTCACTTTCCACTCAATTTTTTCCCCTAATCAAGAATATAAAGTTGAATTTTCAAAATTATGCATGGATTTTGAGATATATATAGACCATGAAGAAGTGAAACATTTCCTAAAACGCCTCATAGCCTCCCATTTATAGTTGTGGCGCGCTTCACAACCATGAATAAGACTTTAATCGACACGGTGTGTTAGATTCCAAGGACCATTAATAACCTAGTGCTCTGATACCAGACTTGTCATGACCAAAGCATAGGGCGTAGATGTGACATGGGTAATAGGGAACCCGAAAGGACCCCACCTCCTCTTAGCATATCATTCACATATCCTTGGTCGCGAAAGCAAAATAAGCATCACAAGTGATATAATTAAAAAAGAAAGCAAGACTAAGGGAAGTCTTGATATTCATAAAGCATAAAATAGTCAAGCTCATAACATATACAAACCATAGTATCCAATAACACCTCTAACTTGGAATGGAGCGGGGGCCAAGACACTCTCCAGGCTCACCCTCATAATAATAAGTATTCAACATAAGAAGGAGTCTCAATATAACATGAAGTAAGTAGCAATGGAGCGGGGGCGAAGACACTCTCCAGGCTCACCCTCATAATAATAAGTATTCAACATAAGAAGGAGTCTCAATATAACATGAAGTAAGTAGACATTGTCCTTGGAATTAAGGACTTACCAAAGCTTTCATCGAGAATCAAACTAGCCACGTGGAGGAGGATAATCAAAAGGAGTTTCGATCTCTACATGGTGATATCATGATGGCATAAAGTATGCATTAATATGTTTAAATGTACTAAGTATGTGGCGTTTAATGCAACAAAGACATAAGCCAATATAATCAAAATACATAATCATAATCTCGGATATATAATCTCAATATGGGCATGCATGATCAATGCTTGTAATAAAACATGCTTGTAAATCATTCAACTTGCATAATATATCACACATATGTGGGGAGAGACCTTAACCGACATAGACCAAGTGACCTACTACTTTGAATCCAAGGAATGACACCCTATTGGTAAGGTGATCGAGGCATGTCACCCCCTCAACAAGGTGTGGTCTACTTCTCATAGTAAACCATATAATGAATAATCCGAGGCATGTCACCCCTTCGTCAAGGTGATCGAGGCATGTCCCCCCCTCGACAAGTGTGGTATAACTAGATGGATCCACTAGAAAGTCATAAGAGAGATCATGTATAATCCTATGGTGGCACATAGTTTAGAGACTAAAAACTTTTTAGAAGGACCCCTTGAGTCGAGCCCCATCTTAAGCCTCAATTGATGCTAAGCCTAATCCCACATACTTGTAAGATACATGATAACACAACATGAGTAGCTCTATCACATACTTGACCTTTACTAGTGATCTTAACTTGATCATAAGGGTAACATAACAATCATGCTTAATCTCTCAACTTGACATGAATGGTTTACTAGAGGGTAAAATTTTGAAATAGGGGTCAACTTGGTACTTGCAACATCATGGATACTTTTCATGAAAACAATACATGCTTGAAATCCCTTAATCATCGTGAAGTCACTTGACTTGTAAATTACATTATAGATCATCAATAACTTGAGAATTGTTGTAAGTTTCATAGCTCAAAACATGCTTAGTCTCAATAGACAAAATCAATTCATGGGATAAGCTTGAAATAGACATTCATGCATAATCAATCAATACTTGGTAAAAGCCCAACATGATTTATATTCATATTTCATAATAAGAGATACACATAGGTAATACAACTTAGAAACATGCAATTTTCATAAAAAGAGAAGGTTGGGCTCCATGGGTGAAAGGACCCATGGATGAAGACCTACATACCTTAAACCTTGAATTCCTTGAGGTGAACTTGAAGTAGATTTAGAGCTTGAAATGAGTCCTTAAGTTCCAAAATTGAGTTTGAAATTGTTAGATTTGAATGAGAGAATTGATAGAGTCGTAGAGAGGTTTTAGAGAGGGTTTTGCAAGCTTTAGAGTTGAAAAATGGCTAAGTATGGGAGATTTCATGTTTAAGTGGGCATTGGGCTATGACCTCAATACCTTTGGGTGAAATAAGAAAACCAAGGAAAATGTTACACTGGTCCGCATCCTTAACGCGATGCGGACCAGATGCGCACTTCAAAATACACAGTGGTGTGCCCTAGGCATGTCCTGCCCTGGGCGCAGACAGCTATTGGAAGTAATAAAATTAGTAAAAATTATTTTTCGCTATGGGTCTTCTAAAATGTGGGTTATACCCATTTCTCACATAATTTTGTCCCCTAGTCGAGAATATGAAGTTGAATTTTTGAAATCATGCACGAATTTTGAGGCATGTGGAAATTATTATTATAGGGCATTCTGAAGTATATGAGAGGTGTTTCAGGGCATGCATTGTTTTATGATGCAGATGTAGGTGATAAAGGACTTTAGCCCGTACATCATTGAGGTCCAGATCAGTACATTTCCAGAGTTGGTGTGCCCTCCTTGCTTTCTCAAGGAGACCTTTTATCCTTTTTTTAATTTAGTACTTTTCTTTCATTGATTTGGGGTCCTTATGGGCAATCATTGCACTATATAGACTATTGAGTAGAAGATTCATACACACTGAGTAGAGGATTTTGTTAAGTATTTTGTATTCCAAACTTATTCATTGGAAATTATGAGTTAGTTGAGTTATATTTTACTTCACATGATGTCTATTTATTTGAGTGTTATTCTTCCGCTATTGAGTACGATGTGATGATAAGGCCAAGTGGTTCGCTTAGGGGCTAGCAATAGTCTCAGAGTGTCGGCCACGCCAAGGGTACCCTCCTTTGGCATGATACTTTACTGGAAGGTAGCCTACACATTACCAGATGGCTCATAAGACAATACATGACCCGTAGAATCCTTTCATGGAATGAGACCAAGAAAATGAGAAAAATGACTAAGTGTGGAATGACTTTACGAGTCCAACCACGACCCATAAGTTGTTACACTTTGTAGTAAGGTTTCATAGTTTTGAGTCTAGCAAAGTCAATTTCAGGAATTTTAGATATATTACCAGACGAATAGGACCTACAGTTCATGGTTTGACCTATGGCCAATAAATGGGTTTTCAAAAATGAATCTGACAGTTTTTAATGAGGGGAAATTTAGTCAATTTTGTCATTTCTATTCCTAAATTCAGTCATTTTGGAATCTAAATGGGTCTTAAATCAGGTCCTAAACTGTCATGACTCAAGCCTAGACGTGACACGGTGAATGGGGAACCCGAAGGGACCCCAATCAAGCCTCTTAACATATCATTACACATCCTTGGTCGCAGAAGCAATTAAACAACAATAAGAGAATAGAAATAAGGGCAAAGGGACTAAGGAAAGTCTTTCATAACATAAACCATCAAAAGAGTCAATGCTCAAGCATAATACATAACTTGTCCAACAACACCTCTAAACTTAGAATTGAGCGGGGGCGAAGATAACTTTTCGAGCTCACCCTTATAGTTAAAAGCATACAAATAGATAAAGGGAGTCTTTACATAAAACAAAAACAAGAGATATCATCCCCGGAGTTGAGGACTCACTACACTTTCTTTGAGAAGATAGTACTAGCCACGGGGAGGATGAGGATGATCGTGAGGAGCTTCGATTCCTACATGGTATCATTATATAGGCCTAGAGTATGCGTTAGTATGTTTGAATATACTAAGTATATAGGATGCAGTGCAACAAGAGATAGGAAATATAAGCAAAATGTAACATCATAAGCAATAGATAACATAATAGCAATATGACATGTATGAATGATGCTTGAAGTAAAACATATTTATATAGAACATATTACATATGTAAGAAGAGACCAACATTATGATGGATTGTCACACCCTACCATCCATGGTGATTGAGGTATCAACCCCTTAATTGATTGGTGGTTGTATCACCCTACCACCCATGGTGATTGAGGTATCAACCTCTCAATTGGTTGGTGGTTGTATCATCCTACCACTTATGGTAATTGAGGTATCAACCCCTCAATTAGTTGATGGTTGTCTCACCCTACCATCCATGGTGATTGAGGTATCACCCCCTTAATTGATTGGTGGTTGTATCATCCTACCACTTATGGTAATTGAGGTATCAACCCCTCAATTAGTTGATGGTTGTCTCACCCTACCATCCATGGTGATTGAGGCATCACCCCCTCAACTAGGCATGGTCAACGTACAATAATATAAGTACTTTTCATGGAAAAAACCTCATATTAACATTCCTTTCATCAAATAGCATGACAGATGATAGATTTATAGCTCAAAACATGCTTAAACAGTCACACTTTTATGAAACCCCAACTTAGTTCATAGTCAAATTCATAATAAGACTCATAAGTAAATCAACTTAGAAGTATGTAATTTAAGTAAAAAAGGAAGGTTAGGCACCATGGGTGAAAGGACCCAATGGTTGAACCCCACATACCTTAACTTCAGAGGTTTTCTTGAAGAAGATTTGAATGGAGACTTGAAGCTTGAATGAAATCCTTAGATTCAGAATGAGATTTGGCACTTGAATTTTGAGTGAATATTTGTTTAAGTGTTTGACAGAGTATTGCAGAATGTCTTGTATGATATGATGTTGAATAGATGACTAAGTATAGGTGTTTTTACGCATGTGAAGGCTTAGGCCCAAGGCCCCAAAGCCTTGGAGCGAGATTAGAAAAACTAGCAACAAAATACACTGCTCCGTGACAGGTCCACGTTGTGGAGTAGTCGCGGACTGCTATTGGAATTGCAAAATTGGCGAAATTCGTTTTTCTCTATGGGTCCTCTCAAATTTGGGTTATACCTATTATCTACTCAATTTTGCCCCTTGATCAAGAATATGAAGTCAGAATTTTTGATATCACGCATGAATTTTTGGATATATGGAAATTACGATTATGGGTATTTTCGAGGCATATTTTTGGGCACTTTTTGGGGTCTTTTCAATATCTCCCCCCTTGGGAACATTTGTCCTCGAATGTCAAAGAAATGTATATAAGAAGGACTAATCATGATGGTTTCATCCCTTACAATAATGCAATAATGCACTTAACCATCATTTCAAAAATAAATCTCAGCATAAGTGTCAAAATTACCATGAACTTGTCAATATAAACATGAATGTCTGCACATGACATAAGGGTTGGTACATAAGACTTGAAATTACATAAGGGATTTAGAATTATTATCTTAGGCTTGAGTAGAATGGACGAGATAGGTATATCGCTTTTGCATGTCTGCCTCGGCTTTCCATGTGGCACTTTTTCAACTTGTTGGTTTTTCTAAAGAACCTTGATGGAAGCAACATCCTTGTTCCTCAGCCTCTTCACTTGTCTATCTCAAATTTTTATCGGAATCTCTTCATAAGTCAAGTTGTCTTCAACAATACCTACAATGTCAAGAGGCACAATTGTACTTGGGTCACCTACATATTTCCTCAACATAGACACATGGAAGATCGGATGAACCAAGTCCATTTTATTAGGCAACTCCAACTCTTAGGCCATGTTACCAATCCTCCTCTACACTCTATAAGGACCAATAGATCTTGGACTTAATTTGTCTTTCTTACCTAAATGAACCACACCCTTCATGGGTTAGACCTTCAAATAGACTCACTCACCAATTTTAAATTCAAGCTCCCTTCTCCTCACATTGGCATAGGACTTTTGATGACTTTGGGTTGTTTTCAACTTTTCCCTTATCAACTTTACCTTCTCCATCGCCTTCATAACTAGATCTAGACCCAATAAAGCCATTTCCCCTTCCTCGAACCATCCAACTGGGGACCTACAATGTCTACTATAGAGGGCCTTAAAAGGATTCATACCAATACTAGAATGATAGCTATTATTGTAAGTAAACTCAATTAATGGATGATGATCATCCCAACTACCCTTAAACTCCAATACACAAGCTCTAGGCATATCTTTAAGAGTTTGGATAGTTCTTTTGGCTTTGCCATCCGTTTGAGGTTGTAAGGTCGTACTAAGCTTTACTCTGGTATCATGACTCTCTCTTTGAAGGACGTTTTCATTTGTGAATTGGAATTTGAGCACTATGGGTTCTGCTATCGATAGAAACTTTACCTTGGTACCAAGACCTTTTTGGAAGGACCTCCAAAAGTGAGATGTGAATTGAACACCACAATCTGATATGATAGACAAGGGCACATCATGCATTCTAACAAACTCATGAATGTAAAACTTAGCATAATCTTTCGTAACATGTGTAGTTTTAATCGGTGGGAAATGAGTCGACATTGTCATTCTATCAACCATAACCCAAATAAAATAAAAACCTTTCTAGTCTTAGGCAACCCAACCACAAAATCCATGTTAATTTCCTCCCACTTCCAAGTGGGAACCTCTATATCTTCGGTTAGGCCACCCGGCCATTGATGCTCAGCTTTGACGTGTTGGCAAGTATGGCAACCGGACACAAACTTAGTAATATCCCTCTTCATAGCACCCTACTAATACACTTCCCTCAAATCTCTATGCATCTTTGTGGAACTATGGTGAATGGGAAAGGAAGAATTATGACTCCTCCTTGGGAGAAAAGCTCCACCTTACCATCTCTCACCAAGGCCTTCAATTCTAACAAGGAGGGGTCAAGGTCTTGCTTTGCTTTTACCTCATCAACCAATGAAGAATTTGAACCATCAACAACCATAATACCACTATTATCAACCTCTACTAACCTAACCCCCAATCTAGCCAACTGATGAACCTCTCTAGCCACCTCTTTGCCCCCGTCGTTAACATGAGTAAGGCTACCCATGGACACCCTACTCAAAGCATCAGCCACAATATTTGCCTTACCGAAGTGATAATACACACTTATATCATAATCCTTAAGAAGTTCTAACCACCTTCGTTGCCTCAAGTTGAGGTCCTTTTGAGTGAACACATATTGGAGACTCTAATGATCGCTGAACACATCAACATACACCCCATAAAAATAATAACGCCAAATTTTCAAAGCAAAAACTACGGCGGAAAATTCTAGATCATGGGTAAGATAATTCTTTTCATGCACCTTGAGTTTTCTAGAAGTGTAGCCTATCACCTTACTATTTTGCATCAAAACACAACCCAAACCAATTCATGAAGCATCATAACATACAACAAACCCTTCTAACCCTATTCAAGGTTTGTAAACTCTTTTCACACTCATCGGTCCACACAAATTTAGCCTTTCTTTAAGTCAACTTTGTCACAGGAGAAGCAATAGAAGAGAACCCATTCACAAACCTCCGGTAGTAACCCGCTACCAAGATACTTCTAATGTCCGATGGGGTCAAAGGTCTAGGCCAATTACTAATTACCTTTTTCTTCTTTGGATCAACTTAATACCATCCCCTGATACCATATGACCTAGAAAAACAACCTCTTACAACCAAAACTAACACTTCTCATACTTAGCATACAACTTCTCCTCCCTCAATATTTGCAACACCACCCTCAAATGACTCATATACTCCTTCTCACTATGGGAATAGATCAAAATATCTTCAATAAAAATCACTACAAATAAATCAAGGTAGGATTTAAAGACCCTATTCATAAGATCTATGAAGATAGTCGGTGCATTGGTCAACCCAAAGGACACAACCACAAATTCATAATGCCCATATCTAGTCCGGAAGGCATCTTGGGAACGTCACACTCCCTCACTTTCACTTGGTGATAACAGACCGAAGATCAATCTTAGAGAAGTGACTATCCCTTTAAAGTTGGTCAGAAACATCATCAATCCTTGGTAGAGGGTGCTTATGCTTGATGGTGACTCTATTAAGTTGCCGATAGTCAATACGCATACTAAGAGAACCATCATTCTTCTTCAAAATCAACACTGGTGCACCCCCAAGGTGGTTGGCTAGGCCTAATAAAGCTCTTCTCTAATAAATCCCTTAATTGCTTCTTCAACTCCTTAATTCCATTAGGGCCTTATGGTAAGGAAGAATAGAAATAGGTTGAGTGTCGGGAAGGAGATCTATACCGAAATCTATTTCTATTTCAGGAGGAACACCAAGAAGCTCACTAGGGAACACATCTAGGATCTCATTAAACATCGAAACTGACTCTATGGGAAGGACTTTAGACTCCACATCCCTAACCCACACAAGATGATCGAGACACCCCTTAAAGATCAACCTTTAAACTTTAATGCAAAAAATAAATCTACCCTTAACAACCACATCATGACTCTCTCACTCAAGGACGGTTTCATTTGGGAATTGGAATTTGACCATATGGGTTCTACAATCAATAGAGGCATAATATACATGCAACCAATCCATCCCAAGAATGACATCAAAATCCACCATATCCAACTCAACAAGATCACAAGGCAATGTTCTATGCAAAATGCAAACGGGACAACTACTATAGACCTTTCTACAAACAATGGATGCACCAACGAGAGTAGACACCTCATAAGACTCACACAATAATTCGAGCTGAACATGAAACTTTTTAGCAACAAAAGAAGTAACAAAAGAAAGAGTGACACCCAAATCTATCAATGCATACACATAAAAATCAAGCATGTTTAACATACTGGTGACAACATCGGGCACCTCATCTACCCCATGCCTTTCTTGAAGAGCATAAAATTGATTGTACCTTAGGGCACCACCTTGTTGGCCTCCTCTCCCTAAAGGAACTGCTTTTGTACCTCAAACTTATGGACAAACATCTTTACCCTTTTTATGATTACGTGGACAAACAATCATCCTGTGCCTACTTGCCCACACCCAAAATAAGCATTGGTATCCCTCAAGCATGGGTCACTATGACCCTTACCATATTTCAGACACATAATATTAGGCACCACACCACCATCACCTTAGGCCCTTGGGTAGTCATTGGCAAACCTTCTATTAGGAGCATGAGAAGACCCTTGGCTTTGGTGAAACCAACCACTCTTGGAACTTTGGAACCTTCCTTCAAAATGAGCCGTCTTAGCTTTACTACCCCTTCTTTTCCTCAACTTCTCCCCCTCCATTTATTCGACATATGTCATATGGAGGGACAAATCCATGTCATTAATCAACATAGTGGAGTGACACTTCTCATTCACAAAATCGGATACACCCATCACAAATTTGTTCCTTCTAGACCTTGGATCGACAACCAAGTGTTGAGCGTATCTAAAAAATTGGTTGACCTTGAGGGCATACTCTCTCACATTAATTGACCCTTGCTTCAAATTCATGAACTCCATTATTTTGGCATTCTTAAGCTCAAGAGGGAAGGCCCAATTGAGAAATGTCACCTTAAACTCCTCCCATAGAATCACATTATTGTTTCCCTTATCAAAATCCCATTGAGTATACCATATTTGAGCCACCCCCTTGAATTGGTAAGCCACAAACTCCGCCTTCCAATCTGAACAAACACCCAAGATATCCAATATCTTATTACCTCATCAATAAATTTTTGAGGGTCTTCATCTACCTTTGACCCATGGAACTCCGGTGGGTTCATCCTCACAAAATCCCTTATCCAAGATGATGGAGTCAGAGCATGAGGGCCTTGGGCCCCTTGATTGACTTGATTAGTCACAGCTTGTATAGCATGACATAGATTAAGCTGAAGGAAAATATTTCGTAAAACATCTGATGGCCTCTTACTCATAGTCGTGGTGCACAACAAAACCATGAATAAGACTATAATCAATGCAGTGTGTTGGATGTCGAGGACCATTAACAACCTAGTGCTCTTATAGCAAGTTTGTCACGACCCAAGCCTAGGGCCTAGACGTGACATAGTGAATAGAGAACCCAATGGGACCCAAAATAAGCCTCGTAATATATTATTAGACATCCTTGGTTGCGAAAGCTATTAAACAAAAAAAAAGAAAATAGAAATAAGGGCAAAGGGTCTAAGGGAAACTTTCAAAGCTTAAAACATATAAGAGTTAAGAGAGTAAAAGCTCACAGCATCATTACATAACTTGTCCAACAACACCTCTAAACTTAGAATTTAGCAGGGTCAAGACAATATTTCGGGCTTACCCTCATAGTCAAAAGCATTCAACAAGATAAAGAGAGTCTTTGCATACATAGAAACAAAAGATATCATCCTCAGAATTAAGAACTCGCCAAGCTTGCTTGAAGAGATGGTACTAGCCAAGTGAAAGAAGGTGATCAGGTGGAGCTCTTGTTCCTACATGGTAACATCATGTAGGCATAGAGTATGCATTAGTTTGTTTGAATGTACTAAGCTTGTTGGATACAATGTAACAATGGATAGGCAACATAGGCAAAGTGCATAATCATAAGCAATGGATAGCATAATAACAATATAACCTGTATGAATGATGCATGAAGTAAAACATGCTTATATAACACTTATCACATATGTAAGAAGAGACCATCATCATAGACCAAGAAACTTAGTACTTGGAATCCAAGACATCCCACCAGTTTAGAAGGTGGATGAGATATATACCCCTCATCTAGGGTAGTAGGGGATGGCCACCACCCAACAAGGTGGATGAGGTATATACCCCTCATCTATGGTAGTACGGAATTGCCACCACCTGATGAGGTGGATGATGTATACGCCCCTCAACTATGGTAGTACACGATTGCCACCACTCGACAAGGTGGATTAGATTTATACCCCTCATCTATGGTAGTATACGATTTCCACCACCTGACAAGGTAGATGTGGCATATACCCCTCATTTTTGGTATGGTCACTTGCAACACTATAGATGCTTTTCATGATAACAACTCATATATACATTCCTTTCATCATCATAAAATCATTCAACTCATAGGTCATGCAATGGGTCATCAATAGCTTAAGAATCAAGAATTAGACATTTTATCAAACACTTGGCGGGTATGTAATGCTAGTGTAAAATCATGTAATTCACGAGTGTATTTATACAAGAAAACTTGAAGTAAATCAACCCACCAACACTTGGTAATACCCTCATGCAATATAAATTGGAACCCTTCATGAAATCCCATAATAGATCATAGATTTATAACTCAAAACATGCTTAATAGTCACACCTTTATAAAACCTCAACATAGTCTATGTATTTGAGAAGGTTTTGGAGAATGTCTGGTATGATATGAAGTTGAAAAATGAGTAAGTATAGGTGTTTTTAAGCATAGAAAGACTTAGGCCTAAGACCCCAAAGCGTCGGACCGAGATTAGAAAAACTGGCAACAAAATACACTGCTCCGTGACTAGCCTGCGTTGCAGAGTAGTCGGTGACTGCTACTTGAATTGTGAAGTTGGCGAAATTCATTTTTCGCTATGGGTCCTCTAAAATTTGGGTTATACCAACCTCCCACTAAAATTTTCCCCCTGAACAAGAATATAAAGTTGGATTTTTGATATCACGCATTGATTTTGAGATATATGGAAATTATGATTATAGGCATTTCTCAGGCATATTTTGAGGTCGTTTCAGGAAGGACCTTGGACTCATCATCCTTAACTCTCATAGATGATAGAGACACCCCTTAGAAATCAACATATGGGATTTAATGCAAGAAATGAATCTTCCCTTGACGACCATATCATGACTCTCCCATTCAAGAATTGGTTTATTTGGGAATTGGAATTTGACCTTACGGGTTCTACAATCAATAGAAGCATAGTATGCATACAACCAATCCATGCCAAGAATGACATAAAAGTCTACCATATCCAATTTAATAAAATCATAAGGCAATATTTTGTGCAAAATACCAATGGGATAATTTTCATAGACTTTTCTAGTAACAATAGATGCACCAACGGGAGTAGACACTTCATATGGCTCACACAATGATTCGGGTTCAACATGAAACTTTTTGGAAACAAAAGGAGTAACAAAATAAAGAGTGGAACCTGGGTCTACCGATGCATACACATCAAAATCAAAGACTTTTAATATACTGGTGACAACATAGGGCACCTCATCTACCCCTTATCTCCCTTGGAGAGCCTAGAACCGATTGTGCCTTGGGGAACCACCTTGTTGGCCACCTCTTCCCCTAAGAACCATATTAGCACCTTGTGGATGAACATCCTTACACTTTTTTTGGTTACGAGGGCAATCCATTGCCTTATACCCCACCACTATAACAAGTATTTGTATCACTCAAGCATAGGCCACTATAACCCTTACAACATTATGGACACATAACATTAGGTACCACCCATCCATCATCTTGGACCCATTGGCAAACCTCTTGTAAGGAGCATAAGAAGACCCTTGGCCTTGAAGAAATTGGCCCCCTTTTGAGACTTTGGAATTTACCATCAAAATGTACCCTTTTGGCCTTACCACTCCTTTTTTTATAAGCTTCTCCCCTATAATTGTTTGACATAGGCCATTAGGCAGGACAAATCCATGTCACCTATCAACATAGCGGCATGACACTACTCATTAAACAAATTGGACACCCCCATTATAAATTTGTTCATTCTAGACCTTGGGTTGGCAACCAATTATGGAGAATATTTGGATAGTTGCTTAAACTTGAGGGCATACTCCCTCACACTCATAGATCCTTACTTCAAATTCATAAACTCCATCATTTTGACCTCCCTAAGCTCAAGAGAGAAAAACCGGTTAAGGAAAGCTGCCTTAAACTCCTCCCAAAGAATCACATTGTTGTTCCCCTTCTCCTTTTTCCATTGGGTAAACCAAATTTGAGCAGCCCCTTTAAGTCGATAAGCCGCCAACTCTACCTTCTTCTTCGATCTCACAACCATAATAGACAACACTTTGTATGCCTCATCAATATATTTTTTAGGGTCCTCATCCATTTTAGACCCATTGAACTCCAGTGAGTTCATCCTCATGATATCCCTTACCGTATATGGCAGAGTAAAAGCATGAGGGGCTTGTGCCCCTTCATTGATTTTATTGGTCATCACTTGAGCTAACATGGCAATAGCATCCCGAAACACTTTATGAGCTGGTTGTTCTTCGAGAGTGCAGGATCTTCTTCCTCTTGGGATAGACATGATCTAGCATAGCAAAGAACATTCATTACAGGAAACCTATACCTTAACTTCTATAGCACGATATAGAGTAAGAAGAAGGGAGACATTTCTTAAAACATCTCATTGTCTCTTACTTATAGTTGTGGTGCACTTCACAACTATGAATAAAACTCTAATCGACGTGGTGTGCTGGATATGGAGGACCACTAACAACCTAGTTCTCTGATACTATATTTGTCATGACCCGAACCTAGGGCCTAGATGTGACACGGCGAATGGGGAACCCAAAGGGACCCTAAACAAGCCTCTAAGCATATCATTGCATATCCTTGGTCGCAGAAGCAATTAAACATCAACAAGAGAACATAAAAATAAGGATTAAAAGGGCTAAGGGAGTCTTCCATACCTTAAAACATATAAGAGTCAAAAGAGTCCATGCTTAAAGCCTCATTACATAACTTATCTACCAATACCTCTAAAATTAGAATTGAGCAGGGTCAAGACCTCTTTTTGGGTTCACCCACATAGTCAAATGCATACAATAAAAGAAAGAGACACTTTGCATAACATAAGATCAAAAGATATCATCCTCGGAGTTAAGGACTCATCAAACTTGCTTGAAAGATAGTACTATCCATGTGGAGGAGGAAGATGATCAGGTGGAACTCTAGTTCCTATATAGTAACATCATGTAGGCATAGAGTATGCATTAATACATTTGAATATACTAAGTATGTAGGATGCAATGCAATAAGAGATTGGCAACATAACCAAAATATGTACATATAGGCAATGGATGAGCATAGAAGCAATATGGCATGTATGAATGATGTTTGAAGTAAAACATACTTATATAGAACATACTACATGTGTAGGAAGTGACCATCATACTAGAGACTAAGGTCTACCACCCCTTTGGTGAGACGATCGAGGTACAAACCCCCTAATATGGTTGCACAGGCCTACCACCCCTCGAGCGAGGCGATTGAGGTACAAATCCCCCAATATGGTTGCAGGGGACTACTACCACCCAAGTGAGGCAATTGAGGTACAAACCCCCTAATATGGTTGCACAGGCCTACCACCCCTCGAGCGAGGCGATTGAGGTACAAATCCCCCAATATGGTTGCACGGGACTACTACCACCCAAGTGAGGCAATTGAGGTACAAACCCCCCAACATGGTTGCATGAGCCTACTACCCCCAAGCGAGACAATTGAGGTATAAACCCCCTAGCATGGTTGTTCGGGCCAACCCCCTCCCCCCACCCCTGATCGAGGTGTGGTCAATTTGCAACACTATATATATTATCCATGAAATCAACACATATATAAATTTCTTTCATCATCATAAAGTCATTTAACTCATAAGCCATGCAATGAATCATCAATAACACAAGAACTCTAAACCAGATATTTTATCAAACATTTGGCGGGTGTATAATTCTAGTTCAAAATCATACAATTCAAGAGTAAAATCATGTAAGAAAACTTATTGTAAATCAACCCACCAACACTTGTAATACCCTCATGCAAGATACAATAAAACCCTTGTGAGAAAACTTAATGTAAATCAACCCACCAATACTTGGTAACACCCTCATGCAAGATACATTAAAACCCTTTGTCAAATCTCATCATAGAACATAGATTCATAGCTCAAAACATGCTTAAATTGTCCATATTTCATGCAAACCCCAGCATAGTTTATAATCATATTCATTGTAAGAATACTCATAAGTAAATTAACTTGAAAACATGTCGTTTTTGTAAAAATGAAGGTTGGGCACCATGGGTGAAAGGACCCAATGGTTGAAACCCACATACTTTAACTTTGGAGGTTTCCTTGATGAAGATTTGATTGAGAACTTGAAGTTTGAATGAAGTCATTAGATCCAGAATAAGATTGGGACATTTGAAGTTTGGGTGAAATATTTGTCTAAGTGTTAGAGAGGGTTTTGTGGAATGTCTTGCATGATATGGAGTTGAAATATGATTAAGTATATGTGTTTTTATGTTTGGGAAGGCTTAGGCCCAAGACCCAAAGGTCTTGTACCAAAATAGGAAACTAGAGCTAAAACTAACACTGGTCTGCGCCCTGGCTGCATCGTACCAGGGGCACTGATTATCTCGGGAATTCCACATTTTTTGAAAAGCAAATTTTGATATGATTGCTCTAAAGTCGGGGTTATAATCATTTCTCACTCAATTTTGCCTCATGATCACAAATATGAAGTCAAATTTTTGATATCACGCATGAAATTTGAGATATATGGAAATTACAATTATGTGCACTTTCGAGGCACATTTTTTTGGGCAATTTTTAGGGTCGTTTCAATATCTCTCCCTTGGGACATTTGTCCTCAAATGTAAAAGAAATATATATAAGAGAAATAATTGAGATAATTTTAGCCCACACAAGGATGCAACAATGCACTTAAACATCATTTCAAAAATCTCAACATAAGTATCAAAATCACCATGACTTGTCCATTTAAACATGAATGTATGCAAATGACATGGGGGCTAAAACTTAAGACTTGAAATCACATAGGGGACTTAGATTAGTACCTTAGGCTTGAGTAGAATGGAAGAGATAGGGATATCACTTTTGCATATCCGCTTCAGCTTCTCATGTGGCACTTTCAACTTTTGATTCCTCCAAAGGATCTTAATGGAGGCTACATCCTTGTTCCTCAACCTTTTCACTTGTCTATCAAAAATTTCTACTGAAACCTCTTCTTAAGTCAAATTGTCTTCAATAATACCCACAATATCATGAGTCACAATAGCATTTGGTTTACGCACACACTTTCTCAACATGGACACATAGAAAACTGGATGAACCATATTCATATCATAGGGCAACTCCAACTCATATGCCACCTTACCAATCCTCCTCAACACTCTATAAGGACCAACAAATCTTGGACTGAATTTAGCCTTCTTAATAAAATGAACCACACCCTTCATGAGTGAGACCTTCAAATAGACCCAATCAACAACCTCAAATTCAAGATCCCTTCTCCTCACATCAACATAGGACTTTTGACGACTTTAGGCTGTTTCAACCTCTCTCTTATCAACCTCACTTTCTCTAGGGCTTCTATAACAAAATCAGGACCCAACAAAGCCATCTCTCCCACTTCAAACCACCCAACCAGTGCTCTAAAATATCTACCATAAAGGTCCTCAAAAGGAGGCATACCAATGCTTGCATGATAACTATTGTTCTAAGCAAACTCAATGAGTGGAAAATGATCATCTGAACTACCCTTAAACTTCAATACACAAGCTCTAAGCATATCCTCAATAGTTTGAATAGTTCTTTTGGCTTCGCCATTCATTTGTGGGTGAAAGTCCTTGCTAAGCTTTACCTGGATACCAAGAACTCTTTGGAAGGACCTCCAAAAATAAAAAGAGAATTGAGCACCATGATTTGAAATAATAGACAATGGCACCCCATGCAATCTAACTAACTCATGAATGCACAATCTAGCATTATCTTTGGCCCTATAAGCAGTCTTAACTGGTAGGAAATGAGCCAACTTTGTCATTCTATCAACACAACCCAAAGAGAATAAAAACCCCTTCTAGTCTTAGGCAACCTAACCACAAAATCCATGTTGGTTTCCTCTCACTTCCAAGTATGAATCTCTATAGCTTAAGCTAGGCCACCCAGCCTTTGATACTTGGCTTTCACTTGTTCGTAGTTATGGAAATCGAACACAAACTTAGCAATGGCTTTCTTCATGCCATCCCACCAAAACACATCCCTCAATTCTCTATACATCTTTGTGGAACTAGGGTGAATAGAATAGGATGAATTATAAGCCTCATCAAGAATCTTATCTCTCAAGCTATTAATGCTACGCACACAGAAACTACCTTGGTATCTAAGGGAACCATCTCCCCCTTGGGAGGAAACCTCCACCTTACCATCTATCACCAAGGCCTTCAACTCTAACAAGGTGGGGTCAAGATCTTGTTTTGCCCTCACCTCCTCAACAAATAAATATTTAGAACCGTCAACCACCACTACACCCCCATAGTCAACCTCTTCCAACCTAACCCCCAATCTAGCTAACTAATGGACCTCTCTAGCTACCTCATTGCCACCATCACTAACATGTGCTAAGCTACCCATAGATACCCTGCTCAAAGCATTAGCCACAACATTAGCCATACCGAGGTGGTAATGCACACTCATATCATAATCCTTAAGAAATTACTCAAAGCACCGACCATAACATTAGTTTCACCGGATGATAATGCACACTCATATCCTAATCCTTAAGAAGTTCTAACCACTTTTTTTGACTCAAGTTGAGTTCTTTTTGAGTGAATACATATTGGAGACTCTTATGATTGGTAAACTCATCAACATGCACTTCATACAAATAATGACACCGAATTTTCAAAGCAAATACAACGGCGGCCAATCAAGATCATGGGTAGGATAATTCTTTTTATGAACCTTAGGTTGTCTAGAATAATAGGCTATAACCTTAACATTTTGCATCTACACACAACCTAAACCAATTTTTGAGGCATCACAATACACAACAAACCCTTCTAACCCTTTCGGTAGTGAGAAGATTTGAGCGGAGATAAGCTTATCCTTCAAAGATTGGAAACCCTTTTCACACTTATTGGTCCACAAAAAATTTTCCTCCTTTTGAGTCAACTTAGTCATGGGAGAAGCAATATAAGAGAACCTATTCACAAACCTCTGGTAATAACCCAAGAAGCTTCTTATGTTCGATGGAGTCAAAGCTCTATGCCAATTTCTAATCACTTTTGTCTTTTTAGGATCCACCTTAATACCATCCCTCTACACCATATGACCTAGAAAGGCAAGCTCTTGCAACAAAACTCACACTTGTCATACTTAGTGTACAACTTTTCTTCCCTCAATTTTTGTAACACCACCTTCAAATGATTCACATGCTCCTCCTTACTATGATAATAGATCAAAATATCATCAATTCACCACAAACAAATCAAGGTAGGGATTAAAGACCCTATTCATAAGATCTATGCCGATATCTTATGCATTGATTAATCGAAAAGACATAACCACAAACTCATAGTGCCTATATCTAGTCCGGAAGGCCATCTTAGAAATATGACACTCACTCACTTTCACTTGATGATACCTAGCCGAAGACTAATCTTAGAGAATTGACTAGCCCCTTGAAGTTAGTCAAATAGATCATCAATCCTTCACAAAGGGTACTTATTCTTAATGGTGTCACTTAAGTTGCTGGTAATCAATGCACATTCTAAGGGACCCATCCTTCTTCTTCACAAATAGCACCGGTGCACCCCAAGGTGATTAGCTAGGCCTAATAAAGCCTTTCTCCAACAAATCACTCAATTGCTCCTTTAACCCCTTTAATTCCGTTGAGTCTATATGGTAAGGGCAAATAGAAATGGGTTGAGTATCAGGAAGGAGGTCTATACCAAAGTCTATTTCTCTTTTGAGAGGAATAATAGGAAGATCATTGGGGAAGACATCAAGAAACTCATTAACCACCAGAATCGACTCTATAGGAAGGACCTTGGACTCAACATCCCTAACAAACCAACACTTGGTAACACCTTATGCAAGATACAATAAAACCCTTCATAAAATCTCATCATAAAACATAGATTCATAGCTCTAAACATGCTTAAATAGTCCACATTTCATGTAAACCCCAACATAGTTTATAATAATATTCATAGTAGGAATACCTATAAGTAAATCAACTTGAAAACATGTAATTTGTGTAAAAAGGATGGTTGGGCACCATGGGTGAAAGGACCCAATGGTTGAGACCAACACACCTTAACTTTTGAGATTTTCTTGATGAAGATTTGATTGACAACTTGAAGCTTGAATGAAATCCTTAGATCTGGAATGAGATTGGGACACTGAATTTTGGGTGAAATATTTGTCTAAGTGTTAGAGAGGGTTTTGGGTAATGTTTAGTATGATATGGATTTGAAATATGACTAAGTATAGGAATTTTTATGCTGGGGATGGCTTAGGCCCAAGACCCAAAGGCCCTAGACCAAAATAGGAAACTAGAGCAAAAATAACACTGGTTTGTGCTCTAGTCACGTCGCGCTAAGGGCGCGGATTGTCTCTAGAATTCATCATTTTTGGAAAATAAAATTTTGATATGATTGCTCTAAAATCGGAGTTATATACATTTCCTACAAAAGTTTGCCTCTTGATCACGAATATGAAGTTGGATTTTTGATATAACGAACAAATTTTGAGATACATAGAAATTATGATATGGGTACTTCTAAGGCACATTTTTGGGTACTTGTTGGGGTTGTTTCATGTACTAAGTATGCGGGCATGCAATTCATATGACTTATCAAACCTGCATTCAATGTTAGATAACAAGGACACATAATGTAGAAAGAGGTATATATCCAAAGAAGAGTAGTATACCAATATGTCATGAAATCCATGATGTATGAAATGCATAAATGCTTATATAATAGGGGATCAGACCGCAACTGACATATAAGAACAAGAGAACTATTACTTGAAATCTTGATGTTATCCCCATACCATAAAAGAGGTGGTCTACTTGCCAAAAGTAAACCACAATTCTCCTTATGGGCCTCCCAATTCGGAGAAGTGACCTTCCTTACGGGCCTCCCATTTTAGATAGGATTTTCACAATTTTATCATATCATATCAATATTGTAACTACACTTTATGGGCCTTCTATTTCTATAAGGGTTACTATATGTATATACCTATGTTGGCACATAGTTCAAAGTAAGGGAGAAGACCCTTGGGGATAGCCCTGACGCCCCCAATCCATCGGTGCTAATTCATCATTCCACAAGAATACATGATTACTAAAGAGATGGAAGTCATTTCAATCCATACTTGGGCTTAAAAGCCAAATATCATTTATAATAATTTATACTTGGGCTCAAATATCAAATCACATTTAATATCATACTTCTCATACATAGGAATAACTCATTCACATATAAGAAATAGTGCATGTAGGCCTAGATGGGGAACGTAGACATGTAGTGAACATATTTAGCACCTATGCGCCCCAAGTAAGCCTAGATGGGGAAGTCAAAAGGCTCTTTTGGGAGGATCTGTATGAGGTTGTGCGAGGCATACCAAAGATAGAAAAACTCTTCATTGGGGGTGACTTTAAGGGGTATACTGGGGCAAATACTAGCGGGTTTGAAGACGCTCGTAGAGGCTTTGGTTTTGGGGAGAGGAATGATAGTGGAACGTCTCTTTTGGATTTTGCCAGTGTTTGAGTTAGTGATTGCTAACTCGTGCTTCCCAAAGAGGGAAAACCACCGTATTACCTTTCGTAGTATGGTAGTNNNNTTGGCCAATCAAAGTGGAACGTCTCTTTTGGATTTTGCCAGTGTTTGAGTTAGTGATTGCTAACTCGTGCTTCCCAAAGAGGGAAAACCACCGTATTACCTTTCGTAGTATGGTAGCTAAGACTCAGATAGATTACCTACTTCTCCAAAAGAGTGATAGAAGTCTATGTAAGAATTGCAAGGTTATTCCGAGTGAAAATGTTTCCACTCAACATAGGCTCTTAGTGATGGATATGGAGATCAAGAGAGAAAAGAAGAAGAAGGTTTTGTATGCCAAACCTAAGATTAGATGGGGAGGTCTTACTTCTGCCCTCTCTCATGTGATGGAAGAAAAGTTGAGAAACTTAGAGGCATGGAATAGTGAAGGTAATATGAATAATATGTGGGACATGACTGCTGGTTACATAAAAAAGGTAGCTTCCAAGGTCTTAGGTGTTTCAAGAGGGGCCTTCGGTGGACGTCAGGGCGATTGGTGGTGGAATGATAAAGTCCAGGGCAAAGTGAAAGATAAGAAGGTTGCTTACACAGAACGGTTAGAGTGTACAGATGAAGATGAAAAGCAAAGGCTTAAGGTAATCTATAAGACAGCCAAGTCAGAAGCAAAGATGGCGATGGCGATTGCTAAGTCAGCAGCGTTTGAGCACCTTTATCAGGAGCTAAGTGATAAAAGTGGGGACAAAAGATTGTATAGCCTCGCTAGAGTAAGAGAAAGGAAAGCTCGCGACTTGGACCAAGTGAAGTGCATCAAGGATGAGGAAGGCGTGGTGTTGGTAGATGACACCTCCATTAAGTTAAGGTGACAAGCGTACTTTCATAAACTCTTAAATGAAAAAATAGATAGAGATATTGAGCTGGGTAAGTTGGCACACTTTGAAAACTATCATGATTTTTATTATTGCAAGTGGTTCAGAGTTGAGGAGGTAAGATGGGTTATTAGTAGGATGAAGAGGGGGCGGGCGATCGGCCCTAATGAGATTCCGATATACTTTTGGAAGAACATGGTCAAGGATGGCATAGAGTGGTTGACTAGACTATTCAATGCTATAATGAAGAATGCCAAGATGCCTGATGAATGGAGGAGTCCAATGGTTCCATTGTAGAAGAATAAGGGAGATATTCAAAACAGTAACAATTACAGGGGTATCAAGTTGTTGAGTCATACTATGAAGGTTTGGGAGAGAGTAGTGAATATGAGGGTGCAAAAAGTAGTATCTATCTCAGCAAATTAGTTTGGATTCATGTCGGGACGGTCGACTATTGAAGCAATTCATCTTGTTCGGAGGTTAGTGGAGAAATATAGGAAAAGTAAGAAGGACCTTCATATGGTGCTCATTGATCTTGAGAAAGCATATGACAAAGTCCTATCAAGGATCTGTGTTGATCCCTTTCTTGTTTGCCTTGGTGATGGATGAGCTAACACGATCTATCTAAGAGGAGGTACCATAGTGTAGGTTATTTGCGAATGACATAGTACTGATTGACAAGTCTCGGACTAAAGTTAAGGATAGGTTGGAGTCCTGGAGATACGCCTTGGAGTCTAAAGGATTCAAATTGAGCAGGACCAAAACTAAATACTTGGAATGCAAATTCAGTGTTGAGAGGGATGAAGCAAACTTTGATATGAGGCTTGCCACTCAACCGGTCCCCAAGAGGGAAAACATTAAGTATCTGGGGTCCATCATCCAGAATAATGGCGATATTAACGATGATGTCACACATTGTATTGGGGCGGCATGGACTAAATGGAGGCTTGCACCTGGAGTACTGTATGATAAAAAGATACCACGTAAACTCAAAGGTAAGTTCTATAGATTGGTGGTTAGACCATCTTTGCTATATGGGGTGGAATGTTGGCCAATCAAAAAGGCATATGTCCAGAAGATGCATATCGCAGAGATGAGAATGTTGCGATGGATGTGTGGTCACACCAGAGTGACAAGGTTAGAAATGAGACCATTCGAGAGAAGCTAGAGGTGGCTCCAGTGGCCGATAAGATGAGGAAAGCGAGACTGCGATGGTTTGGATATGTGCAGAGAAGGTGTACTGATGCTCCAGTTAGGAGGTACGAGAGGTTGGTTTTAGGAGCTACGTAAAGGGGTAGAGGTAGACCGAAGAATTACTGGAGGGAGCTGATTACACATGATATGGCGGAGCTTGATCTCATAGAGGACATGATCCTAGATAGGAAGAAGTGGAGGTTGTGGTGGTAAGGTCTGCATACATTCTACCCTCCCCAGACCCCACTTATGGGATTTTACGGGGTATGTTATTGTTGTTGTTGTTGTTGTATATAAGGAATGGTGCAAGCACCCAAAATGCTCAAAGACCCAAATATCATAGACATTTATGTGATCACATTCTTTTCATAACCATATGAGTGAGCTTAACCCACCAATTCAATTTCAAAACATATATGAGATTAACCCACTATTTCATTTTCATCAAAATCCAATTCTCATGAAAGCATATGCTATGAATGACATGTGAATAGCAATAGGCAATATACATTAAATCTAAAATCAACAATATAATATGTAATTCAAATAAATCCATAAGTAAAATCCATATTCAAATAATAAAATTGATTTACCCATGCTTATATCAAACTTTAAAGGGACAATGCTTATTCCAATACTCATAATAATAATGTAATTCAACATATTAGGGCTTCAATCAACTTAAAATTATCAATAAAGCATAGCCCACAATTCAATTGAATTTTAAAATTATCAGTAAAGCATAGCCCAAAATTCAATTAAATTTAATAAATAATAATCTTCAAAATCCATATTTAAAGAAAGCGAAATTCCACGAAAATCAATTGAAAAGAGTTTGGGTCTTTTTGGTTGAAAGGGACCAAGAATTGATCCCACATACCTTAGCTAATGAAAAAGGTTCAAGAAGAAATTTGAAGAAGAATATGTCTTTCCTTGATTCCCAAGCTTAGATTCACAAGAGTCCTTTGAGAGAGTTCTTAAGAGTAAAATGAGTCCATACCAGAAAATTTTAAAAATGCCTTTCGTTAACCTAAGAGAATTTTAAGTGTGAGGAATGAATTTGAATGAGAGGAATAGAGTAGGTTATTTAGAGGTCTAAGGATAGCATAGGAAGTCATAAAAGTCCCTTAGGAGAAGCCACTATTACAAAAAAAAATTTGATGATGTGTCACGACCCAAGCCTAGCACCTAGACATGACAAGGCGAATGGGGAACCCAAAGGAGCCCCCAAACAGGCCTCTTAACTTGTCATTACATATTATTGGTCGCAGAAGCAATAAGTCAAGCATCAAGAGATAATAAAGTGGGACAACCGAGGCTAAGGGAAGGAATATTCATACCATAGAAATCAAGAACAATAGAGTCAAGGCTCTTAGCATAGATATATAACATGTCCAATAAACAACTCTAATATATAGATAAGAGTAGGGGCCACGAGAAAGTAATAGGATCGACCTCATAGTCAAAGTAGATAATAAATAATAATGTCTCAGTACATAATAAAAGCAACATAGGCTAAGGTCCCCAAAATAGAGGACTCACCAACTAGCTTAAGTAGTATCGAACTAGCCACATAGAGTAAGATGATCAACTAGGGCACCGATTCCTACAGGTGACATCATATAGGCATAGAGTACGCATTAGTATGTTTGAATGTGGTAAGTATATAGGATGCAATGCAACAAGAGATAGATGTCATAATCAAAATGCATAATAATAGGTAATAGCCATTATATAACGTTATGGCATGTATGATCAATGCTCAAGTAAAACATGCTTAAATAACTCATGATCATTTAGGATATCATATGTGGACAATAGACCAAGCTAGATTTCTAAGGTACAACCCCTTGGTAGGTTAGTGATGATGCCGCCCCATCACTTAGGTGGTGAAGTACTAACCCTTCACTCGATTGGTGATAATGTTGCCCCATTACCTAGGTGAAGAAGAACTAACCCTGCCCTCGGTTGGTGATAATGTCGCCCCATCACCTAGGTGGAGAAGTACTAACACTTTCCTTGGTTGCTGATAATTTCACCCCATTACCTAGGTGGAGAAGTACTAATCCTTCCCTCGGTTGGTGATAATGCTGCCCCATCACCTAGGTGGAGAAGTACGAACCGTTCCCTCGATTGATAAGTACAAACCCCTATCTCGGTTATTCAGGTTCTTAGACGCCCCAGATTAGGCATGGCCTAATGCAACACTTTATATAGAGTATTATCAAAACCCCTCCTCAAATCTTACAATAGATCAAAGATTTATAGTTCAAAACATAGCAAAATAGTCACTACTTTACATAGCTTTAACATAGTGTGCAGTGTATTACACACCTTAGCTTGGGATGAGGGTTTGGGACTTGAATTTGGGAGTGAAAATATGAATTAAGTGTTTGAGTGAGTATTAGAAAATATTTTGGGTAATATGAGGGTGAAATTTAGTTAAGTATAGGTAAAACCACATTTGGGAACACTTAGACCCAAGACATAGAAGTCGTGGAGAGAACTAAAAAAATAGTCCCCAAAATAAGTAGAGGCGAAAACCTCACTGGAAATTGCACCATGGGATTTTCAAAATTTAATATGGTTTCTCTAAAATTGGGTTTAGACCCTTTTCTCCCTAATTTTGACGCCATGAATAATAATATGAAGTTGGATATCCAAAATAAGGAATGTATGTTGAGATATATGAAATTTAAAATTCTGGGCATTCCGAGGCACATTTTTGGGCACTTTTTGGGGTTGTTTCAATATCTCCCCCTTGGGAACATTCGTCCCCAAAGGTAAAAGAGACATACAAGACAAGCGCGAGCATAAACAAATTAGCTCCAATAAGAATGCAACATCACATTTAAAACACCATTTTAAAAATCTCAACTTACGTGTAAAATCATCATAACTTGCCAACTTAAACATGAATGCATATGAATGACATAGGGGCTGAAACATAAGACTTGAAATCACATAGGGGACTTGGAATTTGTACCTTAGGCTTGAATGGAGTGGAAAAGATAAGGATACCACTTTTGCATGTCCGCTTCGGCCTCTTAAGTAGCACTTTCGATTTGTTGGTTCCTCCAAAGGACCTTAACGGATACCACCTCCTTGTTCCTCAATCTTTTCCCTTGCCTATCTAGGATATGAACTGGAACCTCCTCATAGGTCATGTTATCCTCAACAACACCCACAACATGAATAGGCACATTAGCATTAGGATCACCAACATATTTTCTCAACATAGAGAGATGGAATACCGAATCAACCAAATTCATTTCACTAGGCAACTTCAATTCATAAGCTACCTTGACAACCCTCCTCAAGACCTCATAACGACCAACATATCTTGGACTCAACTTCCCTTTTTTACCAAAATGGACCATACCTTTCATTGGAGAAACTTTCAAATAAACCCAATCATGCACTTTGAATTCAAGGTCTCTTCTTCTTACATCGGCATAGGATTTTTGATGACTTTGGGCTGTTTTCAACCTTTCTCTAATCATCCTCACCTTCTCAAGAGCCTCCATAACCAGATGGTCCCATTAAAGTGACCTCTCCAACCTCAAACCACCCAACTGTTGATCTACAACGTCTTCCATAAAAAGCCTCAGAAGGAGCCATATCGATGCTAGAGTGATAGCTATTGTTGTAGGCAAACTCAACTAAGGAAGATAGTCATCCCAACTACCCCTCAACTGTAATACACAAGCCCTTAGCATATCCTCAAGTGTTTGAATAGTTCTTTTGGCTTGGATATCCGTTTGGGGGTGAAAGATCGTACTAAGTTGAATTTTTGTACCAAAATCCCTTTGAAAAGACCTCCAAAAGTGTGAAGTAAATTGTGAACCACTATCCAATATGATGGACAAAGGAACCCCATGCTACCTCACTAACTCATGGATGTATAAGCCTGCATACTCTTCAGCCCCATATGTGGTCTTAACCAGTAGAAAGTGGGCTGATTTCATCATCCTATCAGCCACCATCCATAAGGAATCAAAACCTTTTCTAGTCTTGGGCAACCCAATTACAAAATCCATATTAATCACATCCCACTTCCAAATGAGAATCTCTATGTCTTAGGTTAGGCTACCCGACCTTTGATGTTCGGCTTTTCAGCCTTTGATGTTCGGCTTTGACTTTTTGACAACTATGACAATCAAAAATGAATTTAGTAATGTCGCTCTTCATGCCTCCCCACCAATACATACATCTCTCAAGTCTCTATACATTTTGGTGGAACCAGGGTGGATAGAATAAGAAGAATTATCAGCGTCATCAAGGATTTTCTCCCTCAAACCATTAACACAAGGCACACACAACATACCTCGGTACCTAAGGGCACTATCTCCCCGTTGGGAGAAAACATATACTTTGCCCTCTTTCACCAAGGCCTTCAATCCAAGCAAGGAAGAGTCAAGATCTTGCTTTTCTATCACTTTATCAACCAAAGAAGACTTAGACCCATCAACAACCATAACACCATCATCACCAACCTCTTTCAACCTAACCCCCAATCTGGCCAATTGATGCACCTCCGTAGTCATCTCCCTATCAACACCATCAACATGAGCTAGGCTACCTATAGACACCCTACTCAAAGCATCCGCCACCACATTTGCCTTACCCAGATGATAGTGCACACTCATGTCATAGTCTTTGAGAAGTTCTAACAATATCCTTTGCTTCAAGTTGAGATCTTTTTGGGTGAAGACATATTGGAGGCTCTTATGATTGGAGAACAATTCACTTGTATCCCGTACAAGTAGTGACGCCAAATCTTTAATGCTAACACAACAGCGGCTAACTTAAAATCATGGGTAGGGTAGTTCCTTTCATATACCTTGAGTTGTCTAGAAGCAAAAGTTATGGCCTTATCATTTTGCCTCAACAAACAATCCAAACCAACCCGCGAAGCATCACTTACATGACAAATCCCTCAAGCCCATCCGATAGTGAAAATATAGGAGTGGACACAAGCTTGTCTTTCAATGTTTGGAAGTTCCTCTCACATTCATCAATCCACACAAACTTAACATTCTTTTGAGTCAATTTCGTCATGGGGAAGCAATGGAGGAGAACCCATTCACGAACCTTCTATAATAACCCGCTAGGCCCAAAAAGCTCCTAATATCTGACGAGGTCAATGGTCTAGGCCAATTTCTAATCACATTATTTTTCTTAAGATCCCCTTTTATACTATCCCCCAACACCACATGACTCCAAGAATGCAACCTCCTTCAACCAAAATTCACACTTGTGATATTTGGTATACAATTTCTCCTCCCTCAATCTTTGCAAAACAACCCTCAAATGACCCATATGCTCCTCTCTACTATGTGAATAGATCAATATATCATCAAAGAAGACCAAACAAAAGAATCAATGTAAGGTTTGAAGTCTTGATGGTGACCCTATTGAGTTGCTGGTAGTCAATACACATTCTAAGGGATTCATCCTTCTTTTTCATAAACAACACCAAAGTACCCCAAGGTGATTGGCTAGGTCTAACAAATCCCTTCTCCAACAAATCTTTCAACTATTCCTTTAACTCCTTCAACTCCGCTGGGGCCATACATTAAGGGGAAATGGAGAAAGGTTGAGTATCAAGAAGGATGTCTATACCAAAATCTATCTCCCTTTCGGGAGGAACACCAGGAAAGTTATTTTGGAAGGCATCAAGAAACTCATTCACAATCAGAACTCTATACCAAAATCTATCTCCCTTTTAGGAGGGACACTGAGAAGGTCATTAGAAAGACATCAAGAAACTCATTTACAACCAGAACTAACTCTATAGAAGGGACTTTGGACTCCACATCTTTAACCCTCACAAGATGGTAAAAACACCCCTTAGAGATCAACTTATGCGCTTTAATACAAGAATAAATCTATGTTTGACCACCACATCTTCACTTTCCCACTTAAGGATGGGTTCATTAGGAAATTAAAACTTGACCCTATGAGTTCTACAATCAATAGAAGCATGGTAGGCATGAAACCAATCCATCCTAAGAATGACATCAAAATATACCATGTCTAATTCAACAAGATCACAAGACAACAACTTATGCAAAATGCAATTAGGACAAATCCTATAAACTATCCAATAATAGGAGCAGACACTTCATATGACTCATGCAACAACTCGGGGATAACATGGAACTTTTTAGCAACAAAAGGGGTAACAAAGAAAAGAGTGGCACCCAGATCAATCAACGCATATATATCAAAGTCAAATATTTTCAACACACCGGTAATAATATTGGAGACCTTACCAACCCCTTGCCTCCCATGAAGAGCATAAAATTGATTGTGCCTTATGGTACCACCTTGAGGACCACCTCTACCTAATGGAACTGCATTTGCACCCCAGACCTTGCCACGGTTTCTTGGACAATCTATGTTCTTGTGACCAAACTCTTCACAACCAAAGCATGCATTAGAACCCTTCAAACACGGGCCATTATGACTCTTACCATATCTACTACACATATCCATAGGAGCCACACCACCAACATCTTGAGACCTAGGAAAATCATTGGCAAACCATCTATTAGTAGCACAAGAAGGCCCTTGGCCTACATGAGATCTAACACCCTTTTGAAACTTACCCTCAAAATGGGCCCTCTTGATTTTATGCCCCCTTCTCTTTCTCAATTTCTCCTCCTCTATTTGGTTTGCATAGGTCATCAACCAAGACAAGTCCATGTCACTAATTAGCATGGCGGACTAGCATTCTTCACTTACCAAGTCAGAGACCCTCATCACAAACTTGTTCATCCTAGATCTAGGATCAGCCACCAAATAAGGAGCATACTTTGAAAGTTGATTAAACTTGAGGGTATACTCCCTAACACTCATAGCACCTTGTTTCGAGTTCATAAACTCCACTAACTTAGCTTCCCTAAGCTCAAGAGGGAAAAATCGACTAAGGAAGGCTAATTTGAACTCCTTCCAAAGCACCACATTACCAATCCCATTCTCACCCTTCCATTAATCATACCATATTTGAATTACCCTTTTGAGTTGGTATGCCGCCAACTCCACGTTTTCATTCAGCCCAACACCTATATTAGACAAGATTTTATAGACCTTATCAATAAACTCTTCTGGATCTTAATCCACCTTTAACCTATAGAATACCAGAGAATTCATCCTCATGAAGTCTCTTACCCTAGCTCTTGAGGTAGTAGCATGAGGAGCTTGGGCCCCTTGATTGACTTGGTTGGCCACAACTTGGGCAAGCATAGTGAGAGCATCTCGGAGCTCACCATTGTTAGGTTACTCCTCTAGAGTTTAGGCCCTTCGTCCTCGAGTGCTTGGTATGATCTAGCATAGCAAAGAACTATCGTTAGCGAGAAAACCTACCACAACTCTATAGAAAGACTTAGAACATGAAGAAGAAAAACATTTCCTAAAACGTCTCATAGCCTCCTACTCATAGTCATGGCGCGCTTCACAACCATGAGTAGGACTCTAATCGACGCAATGTTTTGGACTCCGAGGAGGAATTTTATCAAACACTTGGCGGGTGTGTAATGCTAGTGTAAAACCATGCAAATCAAGAGTGACATCATGCTAGAAAATTCATTGTAAAACCATCAATAGGTACTTAGTAATAATCTCAAGCAATATACATCAAAATCCTTCATCAAATCTCACAATAAATCTTGGATTCATAGCTCGAAACATGAAAAAATAATCACACTTTCATGAAACCCCAAAATAGTGTGCAATAAAATTCATAATAAGTAAGACTCATGAGTAAATCAACTTTCAATCATGAAATTTTAGGTAAAAGGAAGCTTGGGTATCATGGGTGAAAGGAACCCATTAAAGAAACCTACATACCTTGTATTTAGAGAGTTCCTTGAAGAAAATTTGAAATGGAGGCTTGAAGCTTGAATGAAATCCTTAGATCCGGATGCATTTTGGGACTCTTGAATCTTGAGGAGGACATGGGGCTTGACTTGGTTTCCTTGAATTCCAACAAGATTTCTTAAAAACCTTGAGAATGGATCGAGAATTTGATTACGATTAAAGAGGAATTGAGAGGTTTTTGGTTGATTTTTAGGGCTCAAAATGGCTTGACAATGAGGAATTTCGTGTATATAGGTATAGGGTTATTACTGAATAGCCCTAAAATAAAAATAAAAAATTTTGGAAATTTTTGAACTAGTCCGCATTAGGTCCGCGTCACGGACAGCTACTGTTTTTGGAAGTTTCACCAAAAATTATTTTTCTTGGCATAGCCAAAGTATACCTTGTAGGTACTCGTTCCCCCACACAATTTAGCCCTCTAAACAAGAATATGAAGTCGAATTTATAAAATTCTGCATGAATTTTGAGATATTGAAAAAAATACATCATAAGGTCTTTTCAATCAACGTGGAGGGGTGTTTAAATATCCCCGATTTGAGATATAAGGGAATTACTATTATGGGGGCATTCCTATGCAAGTGTTGGGCATTTTAATATCTCCCCCTAGGGAACAATCATCCCCAAGTGTCGAAGAAACGTACATAAGAAGAGTAATCATGAATAAATCAGCCCCAACAAGAATGCAACAATACATTTAAAATACCA
>DF358854.1:8021-19591 GCA_000787875.1 Solanum virginianum | reverse complement strand
GTGTTAAAATCATCATGAACTTGTCAACATAAACATGAATGCATGCAATGACATAGGGGCTGAAACATAAGACTTGGAATCATAAAAGGACTTGATATATTATCATAAGTTTAAATAGAATGAAAGAGATATGGATATTGCTCCTCCATGCCCGCTCTGGCTCCCCGAGAGACACCTTTGACTTGATGATTCTTCCAAAGGGCCTTGACAAACACTACACCCTTATCAATCAACTTCTTCAACCCTTCTATCTAATACCTCCACCGGGCCTCTTCTTAAGTCAACTTATCCTCCACAACACCCATAAGCTCAAAGAGTTACATAGCACTAAAGTCACCAAAACATCCCCACAACCTAGAAGCATGAAGAACTGGACAAACCATCACCATATCCATAGGCAACTCCCATTAGCATGCAACCTTACCAATCTTCCTCTACACTCTATAAGGACTTATGACCAAAACTCATTTGGCAACCTTAAGCACACCTAGTCCACTTGGTACTATGAACCACCATCTCCCCCTTGGGAGACAACTTCCACTCTATCATCTTTCTCCTAAAACTTTTAACCCTAATAAGGCAGAATCAACGCCTTGCTTAACTAGACCTCTCCAACCAAAGGAAATTGGAACCACCAAAAACATTATACTACCATTCTCAACTTCCTTCAGCCTAACTCCCAATCTAGCCAACCGATGGACCCTACTAGTCACCTCTTTACCACCATTATCCATAATGCTAGGCTACCTATAAGCACCCTACTTAGAGCATCAACCATAACATTAGCCTCAAAGGGGAAATAATGCATACTCATATCACAATCTTTAAGGAGTTCTAACCACCTTATTGTTATCCTCAACTCACACCAATCATATTTAGTAAACAACCTCTCATCCCCCAAGACTTGCAACACTACCCCAAATGATTCACAAGCTCTAAATAAATCAATACTCCCTCGCTAGAGGCCACCAAAACATGCCAAGGTAGGATTTTAAGACCCTAGTAATAAAACCTATAAACACAAACAATGCATAAGCCAACCAAACAACCCCACCAATATTCAAAATGCTCACTCTTAGTTTGAAAAGACACTTAGGGATATCATCCACCCTCATCCTCACTTGGGGACAAACTCGAACCAAAGATCAATCTTAGAGAAGTGACTAACCCATCATAGTTGACCAAATAGATCATCCATCCTTAACCATCATATTATAACCTTATGGGTTCTACAATCAAAGGAGAGATAACATACAAGTAGTTGAACCACCTTAAGACCTCCAATCCAATAAACTAAGTTCAACAAAAAATCATAAGACAAGACCCTATGCAATAAGAACATGGGGGCAACCCTTATAGACTCCTTCTAGCCACAATAGACTCACGTAACCATCCAGGACACGCACACATGAATCCCATTCACACAAAGGAATAACATAAGAAATAGCAACTTCCTGACCTATCAAATCACCCTACTAAAAACGTCGATCACAACATATGCATGAAACCATTCTATCCCTAGTATAACATCAAATCCACCACATCAACTCCAAAAATCCATAAGGCATAACCTAATGAAATATGAACACGGATCGACACATATGAACATTTTAGCAATAATATACTCAATAAAAGGGTAGACACTAAAGGTTCACATAACAACTCAAGACACACAAGAAGCTCACTAGCAACCAAAGATGAAAGAAATAGTGAAACTTGGATCCATCAAAAACAAAACCTTCATCTTACTTTCCTTTGCCTTCCTCTTTGATGCGACATGATCAACTAGAAGAGCAAAGAACATTCGTTAGAGGGGAAAGC
The DNA here is from genome assembly GCA_000787875.1 of Solanum virginianum. Lineage (NCBI taxonomy): Eukaryota > Viridiplantae > Streptophyta > Magnoliopsida > Solanales > Solanaceae > Solanum > Solanum virginianum. The sequence continues at coordinate 17,770 of DF358854.1, read as the reverse complement.
CCTATCACCCTTCTAAAGAATGACATAGACCATGATGAAGGAAAACATTTCCTAAAACATCTCATAGCCTCCCATTTATAGTCGTGGCGCGCTTCACAACTAAGAATAGGACTCTAATCAAAGCAGTGTGTTGGTGTCGAGGATCTAACAACCTAGTATTATGATACCACCTTTTTAACGATCCAAGCCCAGGGTTTAGACCTGAACAGCAAATGGGGAACCCGAAGGAACCCCAAACAAGCCTCATAGCATATCATTACATATCCTTGGTCGCGAAAGAAATTAAATTGATAATAAGAGATAAGCATAAACAAGGGGAATCGGGACTAAAGGGAACATGTTTCATATCATAAGTAATAAAAGTCAAGAGAGAGTTAAAGCTCACAATATAGATACATTTCTTGTCCAAAAACACCTCTACTACATAGATAAGAGCGGGATCAAAACATGCAACTGGGCTCACCCTCATAATAATCACAATAGATAATGCAAATATATAAACAATAGTTTAAACATAAGCTTGAGAGAAGATAGATATTATCCCCGAACTTGAGGACTCACCATAAGCTAACTTGAACAATCTGTCTAGCCACGAGGAGAACCAATAGGAGCTTCGGTCCCTACATGGTGATATCATTGGCATAGAGTATATGTTAGTACATTTGAATATACTAAGTGTGTGAGATGCAATGCAACAAGAGATAAGCATCATAATCAAAATGCATAATTATAAGCAATGGATTCGCATAATAACAATATGGCATGCATGATCAATTCTTAAATTAAAACATTCTTGTAAATCATTTCAATTGCATAGAACATAGTACATAAGTGTGGGAAGAGACTTCAATCGATATAGAATAAGATCAAGCAAGCTACAACTTGGAATCTCAATGATTACACCTCACCGATAAAGAGATGATCTACTTGCCAAGGTAAACCATACTTCAAACTTATGGGAACATGACCCAATTTCATATGAAGTAACCTTCCTTATGGGAATATGATCCAATTTCGAAAAGAATTTCATTAAGAACTTCATCTTATGGGAACACGACCTAATTTCAGGAAAAACCTCATGAGAAAGAGTACTAAGTGAATCCACTATTATTGCAAGGGTATAACATAGTCCTATGGTGGCATATAGTTCAAGGAAAGAGAGCAAACCTAACCATTGGTGTTATGTCTAATCACACAGAATACTTATAATAATCATACTTTAGTAACTTATGAGAAATATAGAATCATGACACGAGTAGCTCTAAAACATCATTGACCTCTAATGGTGAGCCCAAGTTCAAACATAAGAATAGTTCATCATCAAATGTTACCCTTACATCAACATTAACATTAAAGGACTCACAAGAGGTTAAAATCTTTAAGAAAGGGTTAAACCCGATTTACAATATCACCAACATTTCCATGAGTTAAACATATCTTTAGAAAGCTCATAATCATCATAGAGTCACTTGGACCATAAGTCAACCAATAGATCATCAAAACCTAAAGAATCCTTAAAAAGACATTTTATCAAAGCATGTATTATCTATTTCTACTTGGACCATAAGTCAACCAATAGATCATCAAAACCTAAAGAATCCTTAAAAAGACATTTTATCAAACACTTGGTTGGTGTGTAATGCTAGTGTAAAATCATGCAATTCAAGAGTGAAATTATGCAAGAAAAACCATTATTTATTACTTCGTAACACACTCAAGCAATTTACATTAAAATCCTTTATCAAATCTCACAATAGATCTTAGATTTATAGCTCAAAATATGCTAAAAAAATCACACTTTCATGAAACCCAACATAGTGTGCAATAAAATTCACAATAAGTAAGATTCATGAGTAAATCAACTTTCAATCAGGCAATTTTAGGTAAAAGAAAGCGTAGGTATCATGGGTGAAAAGAACCCATAAAAGAAACCCACATACCTTGACTTTGAAGAGTTTCTTGAAGAAGATTTGAAATGGAGGCGTGAAGCTCGAATGAAATCCTTAGATCCAGATGAGTTTTGGGACTCTTGAATCTAGAGGAGGACTTGTAGCTTGACTTGGTTTCCTTGAATTCCAATAAGACTTCTTTAAAACCTTGAGAATTGATGAAGATTAGAGAGGAATTGAGAGGTTTTTGGTTGGTTTTTAGGGCTTAAAATAGCTTGACAATGAGGGATTATTGTGTATATAGGTATAGGGTTATTACCCAATTGCCCTAAAGTAAAAAGAACAATTTTTGAAAATTTTTGAACTAGTCCGCGTCAGGTCCGCGTAGCGGACAGTTACGGTTTTTGTGAAGTTTCACCAAAAATTATTTTTCTTGGTACAAAAAAAGTATACCTTGTAGGTACGCATTTTCCCATATAATTTTACATTTTGAACAAGAATATGAAGTTGGATTTGTGAAATTTTGCATGGATTTTAAGATATTAAAAAAAATACATCATACGGTCTTTTTGAGCTACGTAGAGGGGTATTTAAATATCCCCAATTTGAAATATAAGGGAATTATGATTATGGGGGCATTCCTAGGCAAGTGTGGGGCATTTCAAATATATAAGATTAATCATGAGTTTAGATATAGTATTTATTATAGAACAATTGTTTATTCAATTTTAATAAAAGGTTTAATAGATCATATAATAATTTACGTGTCCATTTACTTAAATAGTAGATAATTTAGTGTATATAGTTTTAGCTTATATACAGAGGATTAAATCATTAGTTCTTATAAGTATAAAGTTTTTCGTTCACAATCTAAGATGAAAATTGGACAAGCCCTCAATATAACTATATTACAAGATTATATATAATTTATAAGTATAAAGTTTTTTGACTTCTTGTGCTAGTGCATATTGTATGTATTGAATAGGACCAAGTAGAGATAGTTGTTTTACACTGACTGTTAAAGACATGATCTTTAAACTGTTAAATGTATTTATATTCTTAATCCATATATAACTCTTACGATCTCTATATATATTATTTATCGGTTTGATTTATTAAAAGGTGAGATTCTGAGATATGTCAATATGCCTGGAAGATTGGATGATAATAATATATATTGGTGAAATAATAAGTTAATTGACATAATTTATGTCTCGATATAGACATTGATGATATGTCTTTTGAGAAGATTACAGATGTACTGTCAAAATACAACACATTTAATGCGTAAAACAAGGGATTTTGTGAGTTCATAATGCGACTTTTTATAGTTTTTATGTGCTTTTGTGTTGTTCTTGGAGAAAAGTTAGGTTGGCATGATTTTGGAGAAAAATTGTAGATTTTACTAAAGTATAGGACTTACGAGTTCACCTACGAGTCATAGCCCAAGCTACGAGTTGTAGGGTACTATCATAGTAAAAAACAGAGACCAAAAATTAGAAATCTGCTAAGTGAGGGTCAACCCTACAAGGCCACCCTACGAGTCGTAGGTCTCACTACGAATTGTATAGGCATACTCATAGCAGGAATCAGAGAGCCCAAACTTTGGATCAACAACTAAAGGCCTAGACTATAAGAGGACCAAGTTACGACTCGTACCAGTAGGTCATACTAGTTGAATCCAAGATGCCAAGAACCTGATATGAGACCCCGACCTGCGAGGCGTACCAATTGCTAGTTATCTTTCTGTATAATTTTTAGGGTTATTTTGTAAACACTATAAATAGTTTAAGTTAGGACTTTATTAAGGGAGACTCAAAATTCAGAAGAGAATATCATCTTTGAATATACTCCCAAGGCAACTTTTAGGGCTTTAGTTTAGTTTATAATTTTCTCTTGGAAAACTCAATTTTGGGGATTGCAAATCTTGCTTTGTGCTTATTATCAATCTATCAAGCTTTTGATTTGCAACTTGTGGTGTCATCAATCTTCATTACTTTTTGTAAAATTCTCAATCATGTCTTTTATTTGTATTTTAGTTGGTTTTGCCTTAGCCATGAGTAGCTAAGCACCCACAACTTGGGGTTGTGGGAACCATGGGTATTTGACTTGAGATGACCTAGGTTAGTGTATTTCTATAATTAAGGTTTTGCATGTATTATCTATTTCTCTTTGGTATGATTGTTGTTTAGTGGTGGCCTAGTCTAATCAACCAAACCTGACCAAGAGGAGATTGACTGGGACAATAGGTAACGGTCAGTTGGCACGCCATGGTTGCCGACCAAGCGCCATGGTGAAATTTCACCTTTACCTTTACAAGAGGGCTAGAAGAACCTAAGTTATTGTCCTGCATGCGAATCTCTAATTGAGGTTATGCTATCTAGGTTAATCGAGTCAACGAACCATGGGGAATACAATTCCCAAGTTATCCCTAAAATTGGGTGTTTTTCCACATTATAGTATAGTGTTTATTTTAATTTGTTCTTGAATCACAAACCCGCCCCCACCCCACACCCCCCATCCCCACCCCCCATTTAGAGATTTTAGTTATAGATACTAGAAATGATTGATAGTGAATTCTCATAGTCAAACCCTGTATTCTCTGTGGATTCAATCCTAACCTTTGGTTAGGCTAATTGCTGACAGCGACTGCATTCTTATTGGACCGTGGACATCATAAAAAAATTATGGCACTATTTTTGGGGAATACGGCTAGGTTTTGATGTGATTTCACTATTAGTTAGTTCTAGTGTTAATTTCTAAACTCTCCTGTATTTTACTTTTACTTTTTGTTTTTGCTGTTTAGCCTATTCACAGGTTAGTTGGCACCATGACTAAACAAAAGCTCTATATCACAATTGACTTATTGGAGACATTCTAGAGGTGAGCTTTGTTTTATGAACAAGAGTCTGAAGATCCCCAAACTCATCTGCAGAATTTTACTCAAACGTTGAGGGGGGTTCTTGGGATAAGACATCCTGCTTGGGAGGCCATGGCTCTTCAAGCTTTCCCGATGACACTTTGGAGTAAGGCTGTGGAATGGTGGTCAATTCTCCCACCTGATGTTTGTTCTAACTTGGGAGAGGTACAGAGAGTCTATCTCATGAACTTCTATAAGGAGCCTAACAAGAAAAAAGCTACAAAATAACATCTGTCATTTTAAAAGGGTGCCAAGAGAACCTTTGCTAGTAGCTTGGGAAAGGTATAAGTTGTGCTTGGCAATGAATCAAAATCATTATCTGGCTGATGATGAATTGGCCGCTAGTTTCTACCGAGCACTAATCTCTGAGCAACAAGGGAATGCTGATGCATTGTTTGGAGGGGACTGTTGGGTGTTCCTAAGATAACCATTTAATGAGATCACCGAGCATATGGACAAGCTATCTGTAATTTCCTAAGTCTACAAACCCTTTCAAGGACAGGTCGAACCATCTGCTAGTGTATTGAAGGAAACCATAAATAAACCAAAGAGTGAGAATTTGCCAAATTAGTTGAGGTTACCGCACCAACATTGCATTACTGATAAGTTGATAAGGATTGAGCATATGCATGAACAAGTCCTGATCAAGTTCAATGAGCAAGATGACATTATTCAGGAGATAAAGTTTGATGTTCTCAAAAGTAACTACAAAGTGGAAGAACAAACCATGTTAATGCAAAGGTTCAGAGATAGGATGGAGCAGTTTGCTGAGAAACTAGAGGTAGTGCAAGATGAGCAAAGGAAGAATAAAAGGAGCAGCGATGGTACTCATGGAGAAGTCTTATTATCCATGATGGCATGGTCGAGCCACGATTTTAAATAAGGTGCTTCTTGGGAGCCAACCCAAGCATCTTTAATGTTTTGGATTATTTTGTGATATTTTCATTTGTTTAACTTGTAGGATGGTAGTCTAATGTTTTGTTACGATTGTTAAGACTTAGAACCATCTTCATCATTTTGCATTTTGGTGTATCTTGATTAATTTATTGCAGGAACAAATCAGAGAATCACGAGTAGAGATTTTTGCTTGGAGCAGCCTCTACGGGCAGGCCTACGAGTCATGGTCATTACTATGACTCGTAGTCATGCCTCGTAGAGAAAAATAGTGACCATGGTAAGTTGACGCACATGCTATGAGCCAACCTTATGATTCGTAGAGTTCCCTTACGAGTTGTAAGTGGGGTTTGTAGTACCTAGGTATGAAAGTAGAATTTTCTTAAGTGTTGGGTCTACTATAAGATTAGGACCTACAAGTCATATAACATTATATGACTCATAGTTGGGGTTTCGCAGACCTGGCCTGCAGAATTTTAAAAGGTGACCCGGTTTAGAACATTAAAAGGCTAACATCTTTTGGCTCCTTATGTCCCTTCATGAAATGGTTCTTCTCACTTTATAACCCCCAAAACATCACTTTTCACTATATTATTCATCCCCCAAATCAATCTTCTACTAACATCTCCCAGCAAGTGTATTTTACCAAGTTTCTTGCCTTTTCTTCTTCTTCTCATCGCTGGGTCATCTTTCATTTGGTGAGTTTTTGTGGTTAAGTTTTGTATACATCTAAAATAATCTTGTTTTGTGGGTGTTTGGGTGAATATCTTGCGATCATGATTACCAGAACCATGTGAAAATGATTGTGATAGTGGGAGGAGTATGATTTAAAATTTTCTACGCCCCTGTAATAAGTTGATTCTTTAACTCTACCCTTGCTTAGTGATTATGAAGTTTGATGTTATGGTTGTATGTGTATATTGCATGATTTATAGGCAATTATCTAGTGAAAACTTATTGGAGTTGAAGGTTATACATGTCGGGGTAGTATCATTCTGTTATTAGGAATGACTATTGTATGAACTTGAGTAAACCTTTACATGTCTCCATTTATGCTAGTCCATTGTTGAAATTGGGTGGTGTCTAAGATTAGTTCGTACTGGAAATATTTTGAATGAGATGTAGAGTTTGTGTTTCATATTTAGATGATTGGTAAAGTGTAGTGATTAGGCTTAATGCTGGGTTATTTATGTGTTTTTGACTTTTGATTCTTCCTAGTTGATTTGTGGTCGTTGTGGAAAGGTTAGAGGCACCCAGGGTGCTCTCTGTTTTTTGCTATGAGGACCTACTCCGATTCATAAGTCATCTTATGAGTTGTAGTGGTCCTTCGTAGAAGGTAACAGTCATCTATGGTGCCTTAACATTTTCTATATGAGGCTCACCTATGATTTGTAGCACTTGTTACAACTCGTAGTGGTGGTCTTATGGCCTAGATCTGAATTTTCAAAATGTTTCTATAATGAGGAATGAGCCCAGACTACGACTCATAGGTTACCCTATGAGTCATACCTGTGTCTCATAACAGATTCCAGACTATATTTCTCATAGATAACTTAGTACTATGAGGCTATAGTATGGCTCGTAGGTCACTCTACAAGTCATACCTTCACCTTGTATCTGCAATCCTGCACCTGGTTCAGTTGATTTTCACTTTGGTATTTGTATTGCTTATTGTTTGATTATTTTATTTGTTAGTCAGTTGTGGAACAAAACATCATGGGACTCCTGAGTAGGTATGTGTTGACTTTTCAGATATCATGCCTCTAAGAGGTCAAAGGGGTGTTGCCTCAACTTTAAGACACCGACTGAGAGATGAGATATCGAATGATGAATAATTTACTAAAGAGATAAATATGCACCCAGATCGTGAAGCTAATGTTCCCATGATGAGATCACAAATAATAAGAGTTCTGATGGAAGTGGATAGCCCCTCCCAATCTAAAGAGGAGGGTGATGATGAAGGATCAGATGATGATGCCTCACTTTCTGAGTCTAATTCTCTCAAGGTATCTCAAGTTCAGCTAGAGGAGACTGCTCCACAACTACCAGCCGATTTGACTTATACCATCACCTCCACAAACCCCCAAAGAACAAGATGATGTGTCCCAAGCATGAGACAGATCTATGAAAAGGGACTGGAACCAAACAGTTAAGAGAGGCCAGTGCAGAGGTTTTATGAGGAAGTAAGGTTAAAAGACTTAAGGCTAAGCAGAGCACCGAGGATAGAAGCTAAAATTGAGTGCCATGGACTAAGATGGCTATCATAAGTGTTGGGAAAGTATGCCCCCTACCTGGTCCGAGAATTCTACACCTCCTACTATGCTACTTTATATAGAAATCTCCCGAGACATAAAAAGCCCATTGAGCAGCCATGATTAAGTAAAGTCCTGGTCAGAGGTGAGGTTGTTGATATCTCAGAAGAAACCACTCGAAGGGTACAGTTTGGGACAAATTACAAAGTACCACACTCCACTGCAGAGTATGATCATAGGATTGTAGATATGAGAAAGGCAGTTAATTAGAAGGATGTCGGGCTACGAACAAAGCTCCTTGGGTGGATAGTGAGCTAAATTTGTGAGGAAGGTGTTGAGCCAACATGGATTACAAACCACACTGAGTACATTATGAAGGCCTACCTATTATTCAGGGCAAAGTTTTGGTGTTCCATTATCCATTGGCGCATCAGACCCACGTTCACTGATAATGTGATCACATTGAAGAGGGTCATGTTGTTGGCTAGTATCTTAGCAAGGTACAAAATTGACTGGGCTAGCATTATGGTAGAGCAGATTCATGAGTCGGCCGTTCGTACCTAGCAAGCCTTGCCATTTCCCATCCTGATACATAGATTATGCAAGGAAGTTGTTGTGGGGGTCTCTCTCCACTTGGACCCTCATATAAAGATTGTGCATATGATGGACCCCGATCTATTCAAGACTGACAAAAACCCAGTAGCTCTACAAAGAGTAGCTCCTCCAGCCATTCTAGAGCCATTCCCGATAGAGCTGCAGACCCAGGGTGCACTTCCAGCTGATACTGGCACTACTCTAGCCACTACAGAGCCTACACTAGCTGTTGAGATTGAGTCCACACCATCCTCCAGTACTTTAGCACCAGCAGCAGCTATATTACAGGTTGATTCTATTATCTATGTTGTTGCTTTTTAGATACTACTACACAGGATGGCTACGATGGAGTCTAGGCTACAGGCTTTAGCAGCACAGGTTAGACCTTGGGTCAGCCAAATCATGAGAGACTCATAGGAGAGGATGAAGGCATTCACCCATCTATTGGTAGATAAGAGAGTTAGAGCGGTAGATTCTTGAGTAGACGCTTTTGAGGTGAGAGTCCAGCAGAGACTTGAGAGCGCTAGGCCTGCTGATATGAGCACAATGACTGAAGAGTTGGCCAACTTTAAGATTGACCTATTATAGATGTTATCAGCCCCTATTGCAGTCCCAAAGGTAGCACCGGTAGGTGACGATGTGTTTGACTGGTTAGCTAACCACCTATATGCTTATGGAAAGAGGACCCTCTAGACAAATGATCCAGAGATGAGCCAGAAGAGGCCTCGCCCTGATGACCCAGCAGCCCCTGCGGAGGAGCCGATGTATAAGGGCATATAAACATGTGCAAGAGTAGAAACATAGCTAGTAGTCATGTTGGAGTTGGTATATGCCTTTATGTTCCAAGGAAGACTCTAGATTTCATATCCTATTGGTGGTCATAAAGAGAGATAGGGAGCAATAACAATCACATGGAGAGGGTAGTTCACGTACAGCTGCGACCCAGATGGCTGAGGAGGAGACGTAACCCAGGACCCTATAGACCAGCCAAAGACCAGTGCTTGATGCACTATGATGTTTGACTCTTTTTGACCCCAGTTCTTATTTTGTCATTATGGATACTTTATTTTGTTATTAGACAATCTTTTTATTATGATGGTGTTTGGATTTGTTTAAATATTTTTATGTTAGATGTTGTTTTTACTTATATTTTGGAAGTTAGTTTTTGGTTTTTAATGTATGTGTGTGTGTGTATATATA
>DF358855.1:44724-78917 GCA_000787875.1 Solanum virginianum | reverse complement strand
TACTTAAATAGGAAAGCCTCCCAGCTTCATGGATAAATGTTCTAGATAGCTCCCCTTTAGCAACTGATTTAATTTCTTCTCAATCAACCTTCGATGCTTCTGTCAACACTTTCTGGGTCAAATGAATTTGAACCCTCTAAACATTGGTATTAAAACCACCATCCTCAGTGAACGTTAGATTGTAATAAAATTCTTATACCTCCTTCTCATAAAGAGATGGTACAGGCTAGTCAAACAGCTGTGTCCACCCTTGAATCTCAATAACATCTACCAAGTCACTCATCGTTGGTTTAAACCTGGACGTAGGCTTAAAAACTCTTCCACTCAGCACTTTCTAATGTTCAAGAATATGAATACTTTCTTCCTTACTCAGTATATGTTTCTCCTTTGCCTTCTTGCTTATTAAACCTTGTTCCTTGCAGATTCCTCCCATTTTCTCTTACTACATCCTTGGCTACACTTTTCCAAAGCTTAAGAGACCCCTGGTAGGTCTCTTCCCTGAGTTTTTCATAGTTTTCTTCTTAATATCTGCAATTACAACATTAGATTTAGTTTCACTCTCATCCTTTACTTTTGAAACATTTATTAACATTTCTTCGGGAATGTCATCCTCTTACACCGCAGTATTGGCTCTCTTTTTCCTTTTCCTTGAAATTTTAGACTTGATTGTAGCCTTTGCATCACTTATCAACTTCTTTTGACACCCTCTGGTAGAATAAGTCTTGGAAATTTGTATGTGTTGACAGATCTCCTTTCTTTTTTCTATTCCTTTTCCCTTTTTCACCTTTCTTTTCCCCTTTTTTATCTTGAGAAGGTTTTCACCTTGCTTGACTCTCTCCTTCCCTTCATCAAATCTTCCACATCAAAGGTACATCATCCTCATCACCGATTTCAGTTTCAGAAAGAACTAGTTTAGGCTATAATGAACTCGCAGGGGTCAGGTCAAATATAGGAGAAACAGTCATTAGAGGTAGCTCTGGATATTTTTCTTTGACATCAAAGAAAAGAGGTTTGAAACTTTCACCTTTCATCTCTATTAGGTGGTAACACCCAAGTTACACCTCACTTTTGGAGGATGAAATGATCATTGTCAAATATAAAACCTAACCAAGGTTAGGGTTGAATCCCACAGAGAGTAAGGAGACTCAAAATGAATTCACCAATACGCAATTTAAGTAATTAAAAACTCAATTCCCTGGGAGAGGGTGAGGGTTTGAAATGTTCAACAAGAAAATAAACTAAACTAACTAAAGCAAGAGACAATCAATAATGGAGAGAAACTTGGGAACTGTGTTCCCATAATTTAACAACTCAATACCCCCGAATAACCCAATTCTTGACTAGAGTGTAGCAGGTAGGATAATAATTTAAGTTCACCAAGCCCTTTGGTCAAAGGTAAGAAGCGAATTTCACTATTTGACTTGTCCCATCTCCATAGTGTACAATACTAACCACTACCTATAGTCCCAGTCAAGATCCCTTGGTGTAGTTTGATTGATTAGATGAGAACACATAATTAAATCCTATTAATTAATCTCTTTTCTTATTTACTACCACCTAGATCAGGAAGGTAACACTAGGCATATTTTAATGCTGGCCATCACTAGAAAACATACAAAATGAAGAGAATTGATGAATACATGTAAATACCCATTCCAAGAATCGCAAATTATCCTACTTTACTTGGTTAGATCTTCATGGTTCCCATAACTCTAAGTTGTGGATTTAGATACTTATTCTATGGGTAGATGAAGAAAACATGAATTGAGAAAACATAATTAATCACTTACCCAGTTGAGTTGAAAAACAAGCAAATACATAATATATTGAGAATCGTAAGATTTGAAGATAGAATGAATTCACAAGTGTATTCTCCTTCAAGATTGAAGTTTCGAAGTACAAAACCCTAAAAGTACTTTCTAATGACGTTCTTTACTATATTCTCCTCCAAATTAACCTAAAAATTACTATTTATAGTGTTTGTAAATAAGTCCTAGAAAAATAGAAAAAATGGTCGGCGACTTTCTACGACATGAATTTACGAATCGTAAACTGACTTATGTGTCGTAATCGGGGTCTCATGTTTAGCTCTTGAGATCTTGTACTTTATTGCTACGAATCCACTTTACGAGTGGTAGAGTTATTCTCAACTTGTGTTGTACTCTCACAAACTTCATCTGCATCAACTGGTCCTTCACTGGAATTCTTCACGAAACCACTCTATAAGACTCATAGAGTAATCTATGACTCGTAAAGAGGTCTCTTATGGATGAACTTCAAAAATTAAACTTCACTGGAAATTTTCACGAAACCCACTCTACAACTCGTAGAGGGTCCCGTAAACTATCAAAAACCAGAAGAGTCCGCAATTTTGCCCCAAAATCATGACAACCTACTTTCTTATAAACTAAACACAAAAAACACATAAAAATCATAAATATCACATTAAGAATACATAAAATCCTAAGTTTTAACCATCAACAGCACATTAACACCCTCCACTTAAAATTGTTGCTTGTCCTTAAGCGACGACTCAATCTACATAGACAATATAGCAATACACAGACCTCAACCTATTGGCATACATCACATACAATTCAAAAACAGGTACCCACACCAACTTTTCAAAACAAGATCAGATAGCTATTTAGCAAACCAAAACACATTAGTGAATTTGACAACAAAACTATGACAAACAAGGGAATATTAATAGTCCACAATCACTGAGCAAGTCAAATGCTAGCAATTCAATGCTAGTGCCCTCACAGAAAGAAAGCCATTTTTCACACTCAATAATGATTTTTTAAAAGTTTAACTTTGGGAATTTGCAAACACACTCACTCTCACAAATGATATTCATACACAATGACTAATACCATAGTCTTGCCCCTATACTCATGACTCAAATTTTCAACCAACTAGACTAGGATCACTTTAGGACTTTCTAGACTTGTAGCGTAGGCTCAAGGGGCTTTGGTATCGCATTTTGGAAAAAATAGTGACTAAAAGTCATCCTTGAACTATGTTTCTTTTATCACTTCCATCTTACCAACTCGAATATTTTCACCTTATCCTCCCTTTTCGACATTCAAGCTTTTTTGGGTATTTTCTTCTCATTTTTCAACTTTTGCCTCATTTTTACATGTCATTTTGCTTTTAATCTCAATTTAAGGCATCTTTTTCTTTTTCTTGCACTCGGTACATGATTTTCTTCTTTTTATCCTCATTTCCAATGCACCGCCTTATTTTTGTGATTTTACCCCTATGCCGGCCACCCTCAACTTAGGCTTTTAGCCTGTATTGAAGTACACTATATTTGTTCCCCAAACCAGGGCCACTTTTTGTAGCCACCCTCAAGTTAGGTTTTTTGCCTCAATCAAGGTTCACAATGCTCAAGGACTGACCAGGGCCAATTTCAAGGATTTTCACTAGACAAGGTTAGACTAGTTAGGTGTTTTTGAAAGAATTGGTACATGTAAGGCTCCAATATTTGGAACAAGAGGTAAAATATCATTTGGTTGGTCATTTTAGGCTAAGGTGGACTAATTAAAGGACATTTCCTCTATCTTCAAAGGAGTAAGAATTGGTACATGTAAGGCTCCAATATTTGGAACAAGAGGTAAAATATCATTTGGTTGGTCATTTTAGGCTAAGGTGGACTAATTAAAGAACAAAGCTCCATTCTCCGCAGGGGGAACTTATGACGGAGCGCACCTACGGGTCCTACGTCAGTGGAAATAAGGCGGAAGGAAATGGGGATGCACCTATAACCCTAAGATCCATTCCATTTAATCTACGAGTAACATGACAAGTTCTGAATTAGCACAAAAATGCACAAATCTAGCAAAGAAAGCTTCCACTCATATGGCATTGCATATATTATAAAAAAGAGACCCAAAAATCATGCTTCATATCTCAATTACCAGCATAAAATACATGAATTTGGAAAAATAAGCTCACACTTACATGGCACAACATACATTATCAACAAGAAACTCACAGATTATGCTTCGTATCTCAAATTACACTTACTTATCAGAATAAGTATTGCCAAACACCCAAACATGCATGGTTGCCATTTAACTACTAATCAAAATTTTTTTGGTGGGTACCAATTTTAAAAGCAAAACATACAAACATGTTATATGCCATAAGTATTAGTACTATATGCTACAAATATTGTCTAAACATCCTAAACCTGCTGGTTTAACAAAAGTTAAAGATCCGTGAGGAAAAAAACATGTGCAAGAAAACCTCGGGATCAAAATTTGGGGTAGTTATGGACCATAAGATGCTCAAACTTCACTAAGGCCATAACTACCCATACCCCATTATCTCCACTGCACCAAATCAAGCAAAAATAGAATAACTAAGGGATTGAAAACATACCTCGATGCCTAAGTGCCAGTCTGTGGCTAAGTCTGGCTATATCTCTCCTATGGGGTAGTCTCCTCAGAAGCTGCACTCTATTCAGAGCGGCTAATACCCCTCACTTGATCATGCTCACAAGCTAGCCTTATTTCCTCCCTGTGCCTCAATGTCCTCAAGGCTAGCCTGAGTTGATCCTCCTCATCTGCAGAAACCTTCACACGTTCATTCCTCTTATTCGGCTTCGCATTCGTGCAAGTTCTCTTTGCATGGGAAGACTGTAAAGGCTGTATAGAGGTAAATAAATCAACTAGCGGCTCCGTAAATGTAGTCTCTGTAGTGTCACAGGCGCTACAAGTGAAGCTGTTATGTCAGCCCTAAGCTTCTCGATCTCCTGATGTATGACTGACAAATCTGAAGGTCGGGCCTTATCTAACCTCTACTGAACCTGGACCTCAAAGGCATCTATACGGGCATCTAATCTAGAAACACGCTCCTAAATAGTAGAGAAGGTAAAAGCGTGGCTCTGCTCCTTTGAATCCATAATAGCCTACCGGACCCATAGCCAGAGCTGCTGGATAAGCTAGGTAACTGTGCCTCAGCACGTGATTGTCACTGTGCCATAGCCTGGATAGAAACAGCGACATATAAAAAATTCCCCATATAGAAGGCTGTGAATTGGTGGCTTCTGGTGCAAGAGCTTCTTTAGTTGGACCTCTCTCAATATTGATTGCCTCGGGCTATGGGGATCTCTTAACAGTAGTAGCAACAACAGTAATGGTGGTGGCAGTCGTCGAACCCTCAGGTAGTGGCTCTGGGGCAAAATCTATGCTGGTGGTGGAGGCTATACTTGCTAGGTTACCACCAGGTTTTCATCAGCCATTATCAACCTGGGCTGCAAAGTATGCTGGGCCTCAACTATCTGGTCCAGTTGGTGTAAGATCTCTTCCCTCGACTCTATACAAAGTCTGTAAATCAAAATTAAAAATGGATGGAGGTAGCCCTATTTAGTGTTGGCTTATGTATCTACTCCGCTATGTGTCCAGCCCAATCAATGTCGTAGCTAGCCAAGATACTGGCATCCAATATATCACACTCTGGCAAATGTGTTATCCTCCAAGGTCGACTGGATGAGTGATCTAAAATAGCCCACCAAAACATGGCTGGGAAACTCAATGAAGCCTTCACGGTAGGCTCAGTATAGATGGTGACCCAAGTAGGCTCCGAACCTTGCTTTGCAATATGACCAGCCACCCATCTCAGAAGATAAGTACAATGCTCGAGATTCTTCATAATCAACAAGTTCTAAGAGATCCCAGACCTGTGATCAAACTTCTCTGTAGACCTGGAAGCATGGCACTCAGGACCAGCAAGCATGCGGCAGATAGTCTCCTAAAAAATATCGACCCGCTGACCTCTCACCCGAAGCTCTGTCAATCTGGGTTGTGACATAGTCTTCTTCTATTGGGAAGATCGCGTTGAATCATTGCGCATAAGATGCATAAAACTTCCTCACCAACATCGAGGAGTACCGTCCAAGAGACTCTATCAGCCACCTCAACCTATATTGTTTCATCTTGTCCTATAGTCTTGGGACATGGCTAAGTCTATCATTAATAACCCTAGGCACCTCATATATTGAACGGGGGGTTTGCCCCACTCCTTGGGCTGAATGCTCTCTAAAAATATGGCCTTCATACCCTCGACACACCTGTAAGTAGTAGCATCTGGTGCTGATGATGAAGATGGTGCGATAAAGGACTCGACATTTCCTCTATCTTCAAAGGAGTCCTCTGAACTCTACTCCTCTTATAATAGGGCATCTAGGGCATGCTACTCCCTATCTCCTCACTAACTTCCTCATCAGACTGGGAAGGACTAACGCTCTGAGACTGAGGCTACCTAGACCTAGTAACAACCCTAGTATGTGGTCGAGGTATCTCTAGGTTAGAATGGGAATCATATATCTCTAATGAACCACTCAGCTAAGGGATCTGATCATCACCCGAATGATCGTCATCTTTAGGCTCATCTCTGAGCTTCTTCCTAAAATCCTCAATCTTCGAACGATTTCCTTTTAGGGCCATAGTGTTTGAAAATTAAATATAAACGAACCAAAATTAGCCTTAATAATTAGGAAATAAAAAAGTAAAAACTCATCTGAGTTAGTTGTAGATAGGGTCTATGAGGGACCCTTTACGAGTCGTAGTAAGCAATCTAAGTCATAACGTGCTTTCGTATAGCAGTGATTCAGAATAATAATAGTCATTGGAAGATTATACGAGACCTAAGTACGACTCGTAAATTATTTCATGAGTTGTAAACTTGGGTCATATACAATTCTAGAGAGTAATTGAAAAACTGGCAAGGATCTACAAGACCTATCTATGAGTTGTAAAGTGATCTAAGACTCATAAAAGGCCTCATTAATGAATACTCAAATTATCAAGTGTCTGGAATTTCCCACGAGGGGAAATTATGACTCTAAGAGCAATCTACGAGTCGTAAAAGACTATCGTGAACAAGAAACTTCAGGTACCTAACCTATCTAAGTTCATCACATAGACCCCAATAACATATTCAATCCTAAGTTCCACCAGCATCGAAGCAAACATATGCATACTCACAAGTTTAGCATAAAACAACCAACCCCCAACATGATTAACAGACTAATCACCTCATCGAAAATGATCTAACATCAATAACCCTACAATTCTGACTAAGACACATTTGTTCAAACTAGCATGTACCTAAGACACTCATCACCAAGTAACAATCACAATTCATGCAATATCATTCACTCAAACATGGTTAATGCTTCAATAGGCATAACAATCAATAATTAGCAAAGTCAAAACACCAAATTCCGGACTTAAACATTTAATTCAATGAAAGGCAACTCTAATTTCACCTTCATTATTCAAATTCACCAAGAATTTCATGATTCAATATCAAACCAAAATGCTCATTAATTCAAAATGTACTAATCAAAGAAAATTGATGATCAAAATTAAATAAGAACGCACGACAAATGAAGATCAACTTGAAGAACAAAAAGAGAAAAGATGATTGAATGCAAAACCCTAGGTGCCAGAATTTTTTCCTGAAAATGGATAGTGATGGCTGGAAAGTTGATAGAAATTAGAGAGAAATGGAGAAATTGGGGAAGCTGCGGTAAATAAAGGTAAAAGTGGGGTCAAAACAATTTGACCCCTCTTTTATACCCTTACCTGGTCAATAGTTAAAATCACTAGGCTTGGGTCTATGAAACCCTAACTACAAGTTATAGAGGGATTTATGACTCGTAAGTCTAGGTCTGGTAGACATCTCAACACTTAGAAAAATTTAAAATCTTGCCTGAGTTCCACGAACCATATTCATGATGCATAGTTTGATCTAGGAGTCATAAAGTTGGCTCATGGGTTGAGTGCACACTATTCATGCTCACTAAAACTCTCTAGGAGATAGGGTTATGAGTCACAAAGAGCAATACAACTCTTAAGTCCATTTTTAGAAACTATACCTAATGCATTTCTCAGAAAAATTTGCTGCCTTAGTCTTTTACCGGCATACTCTTCATAAAATTCACTTGCACCCTATATGCAACAAACCCAATGTCAAAAATAGCAATTAAATCACAATCAAACAACTACTTAAGAATCCAAAATTTGAAAATAAACTCAACACTAAGCTAAAACAACAAAAATCCTTGGGTTGCCTCCCAAGTAGTGCCTAATTTATTATCACGGCATGACTTAGAAAAAATGGCTAGTAGACTTCACCAATTGCCCAAACCTCACTTTTTAACTAATCAGGATGCTTCATAGACTGACGGTTATTAAAGATAACTTCTTCATTATTCACACTAAACCTGAGTTGACCGACCTCCATATCCACTAGACCTCATCTGGTAGCTAAGAATGGTCTTCCCAAGATAATAGGAACTTTAAAATCAACTCACAGTCTAGAATCACAAGATCTGCAGGGAATATAAATTTTTCAACCTTTACCAACACTCATAGAGTATCCCCACAAGTTTTTTCATCGTTCTATCTGCCATCAACAACCGCATGTTAGTTGGGGTAGGGGCACCGAAACCAAACATCTTGTAAATTGCAAGAGGCATCAAATTGATACCTTCACCCAAATCACATAGTGCCGTTGCGAACTCTATATCTCCTATAGTTCAAGATATAGTGAAAGCACCTGCGTCTTCACGCTTTTAAACCAAGGACTTAGTAGTGATAGCACTACAATATTAAAGCTTTTGAGAAAGCTCCTGACTCACTGTGCGCCTTTTGGTAACCAAATGGTTCATATACATTGCATTACCCAACATTTTCTATAAAGCATCAATCAGAGGGATGTTGATAGATAGTTTCTTAAGCATAAAGAGAAAGTGTTTGAACTTGCCTTCCTCCTCCTTCTTTTTAAGTCTTTGAGGGAAGGGAGAAAGAGGCTTTGGGATGGGCTTATGCTTCTGTGGCTCTCTTGCTACCTCACTTACCCCATCTTTAACATAATCATCTCTTTCAACCACATCCTTATCTGCAACTATCATCTCATGAACATCTTCTACCTCAACTAGCATAGGAGGATCAATGGTACTCTTACCATCTCAAGTGGTAACTTCCATACATTGCCCTTCATTCTTCAGATTTTGAACTATGTTACTAGGCAATATACCCTTTTGATGCTGATTCAATTAAGTTGACACTTGACCAAATTATTGTTCAAGCTGTTTAATAGCCATAGAATGAGACTCTATCATTTGATTAATACTTGAAATATCAGATTTCATGCCCCTTAGAGTTTCATCTTATGTCTCAGCCTTTTTCAACAAATGATAAAACATCTCTTCAATTCTAAAATTGGTTGTACCGATATCTCAGTTATGTGGTGGCACATATGGACCATTTTAGGAACCATCTCTTCTACCCCAATCTGCTTCAGGACCTCTATTCCTCTCATAACAACCACCTTAGTTATCTCTATAAGCTCCATCTTTATCATAGTTCTTACCTTTGTTTCCTTGACCTTGGTGTCAACAGTCCTGATTGGACCTTGGGCATTGGTTCAGAAACTCCCTGTCTGATCATTCACAAACCAAGCATCCTCCTCAAAATAATATTGGTGAACGACCGCATTCACTCATTCTTAATTCTGCTTGATCAAAACATCCATGGTTATGCGAAGTTGAGCAAGTTCTTCCATAATGTCCTCATTGATCTTGGCTTGCTTTGAACCAACAGTAACAACATATGAACTCCTCATAAAAGCTCTATCCTATTGTCCCTATGCACGATTCATCTTAACCACTTGTTCCATATATTTGACAGTCCTTGCAAATGGTTGATCAAAAAACATGCCCCCATAATGGTGTCAGCATAGGGTTGAGTATTCTCATCAAGGGTACAGTAGAAGATCTCTACCATGGAATTATCATCTATCTTAATGGTTATGGATGCTCCTCAAACACTTAGTAAACCGCTTTTATGTCATGCTAATTGAATCACCAGGAAGTTACTCAAAGTTGTTGATCTGATCCTTTAAGTTGAGCTTCTTAGATATAGGGAAGTAACTCTTTAAAAGGGCCTTTTCTAAATCTGCCCAACTAGTTATTGAACTCTATGGGAGCTCAGATAGCTATAATGTAATATTACCCATAAGAGATAGTGGGAAAACATGAAGTTCCACAACATTTATAGATAGATTTTATGTCCCCATAACACTCTTACAAATAAATTCCACATTGTGCAAGTGGCTATGTAGATCCTCTAATGGCAGGCCCACAAAAAATCCATGATTTTGCAGCATTTGAAGTAACCCACTAGAAACTGTGAACTTTGTATCAGCTGGTAGTGGTGCCAACACAATAGCCCCGGCCATATCCATAGCCATAGGGTTCAACCTATATGATTCCACCTGTAAGCATTGCCTTTGAAATCCCTAAGTTGTGGAATATTCTTCAAAGTAGGTGGATTATCATTCCGATCATCATTATTAACTTTCCAATTCAAGGCTGCATTACCCGTGATGTGAGATTTTTCTTGGGCCATTCTTCTTAGAATTCTTTAGATCTCTGGATCAAGTGGAGTTAAGGGATTTCCTCGACTTGTAGTGTTAGGCATACATTAATTGTATACCCTGCAAAGAAACAAAAATGTCAACAAAAGTAAAATATAAGGGAACTAAGGATTAACACTTGAATTACAATTATTAGTGAATTCAATCAAGTCTAGCCATATTCCCCGAAAATGGTACCATAATCTTTGATCAAGCCCAAGTTACACCTCTCTTTCGGAGGATAGAATAGTCATTGTCAAATATAAAACCTAACCAAGGTTTGGGTTGAATCTCATAGAGTGTACGGAGACTCACAATGATTTCACCAATACTCAATTCAAGTAATAAACAACTCAATTTCCCAAGGGGGGAGGTGCAATGTTCAACAAGAAAAGCGAATTTCACTATGTGACTTGGCCCATCTCCATAGTGTGCAATACTAACCACTACGATAGTCCTAGTCAGCCTCCCCTTACTCAAATTTGGTTGATTAGGCGAGAAAACATCATCAAATCCTGTTATTCAGTCTATTTTCCTATTCTTTACCACGTGAATTGAGAAGGTAACACTAGGCAAGTTCTAATGTTGGCCACCACTAGAAAACATGCAAAACAAAGAGAATTGATTAATACAGATAAATACCCATTACAAAAATTATATATTATCCAGGTTTATTCTGTTAGATCTTTATGGTTCCCACAACCCATAGTTGTGGATTTAGCTACTCATGCTATGGGTAGATGAAGAAATCATGAATTGAGAAAACATAATTAATCACTTACCCAATTGAGTTGAAGAACAAGCAAATCTAAAATATATTAAGAATCACAAGATTTAAAGATACAATGAATCCACAAGTTTATTATATACCAAGATTGAATCTCTAAGTTGTAAACCCTAAAAGTACTTTCTAATGACGTTCTCTACTATACCCTCATCAAAATTAACCTACAATTTACTTTCTATAGTATTTACAAACAATTCCTAATATAATAGAAAAACTAGTCCGCAACTTTCTACAATAGGCATTTACGACTCATAAACTGACTTATGACTCATAATTTGGGTCTTTTATTCAGCTCATGAGATCTTGGACTTCGTTGCTATAGATCTACTTTACGAGTCATAGACTGGTTCATGACTTGTAGACTTCATCTGCATCAACAGGTCTTATACTAGAATTCTTCACGAAACCACTCTATATGACTTATAGAGTGATCTATGACTCGTAAAGAGGTCACATATAGCTAAACTTCAGAAATCAAACTTTACTGGAAATCTTCATGAAACCCAATCTATGACTTAAGAATTCTCTATGAGTGGTCCTATATACTATCAAAAATCAGAAGAGTCTGCCATTTTTCCCCAAAATCATGCCAACCTAGTTTCCTGCAAACTAAACACCAAAAACACATAAAACCATATATTTCACATTGAGAACACACAAAATCCTAAGTTTTAAGCATCAAATGTGTTATAATTTGACAGCACATCATCAGGATTTTAACCACACACTCTTCTCCCATAGCTAGTATATTAAACTCAATTTTCCATTTTCTAGCATATCTCCTTCAAACAATCTTCCTAACATAGAAAAAGCAGGACTAGGTTAAGAGGAGGATGGTCAATTTTCACTGGACACCATCTGAGGAATATCAGACCCTTTCTTTGTCTCTAAAGGAATTACGACCTAATGTGAAGATTCTGGAGAATGTGAAGGGTTGGAGAAGGAATTAATGTCTTTATTCCTTTTTGAGGATGAAACAGGAGAAGTGTACACGCATAGACTAATACTTCCTTGACTATTCAGCAGGCAAGGATGTGTTGGACTCCTTTAGATAATTTGCCATAAGAAGAGAATGAATAGGAGTAGAAAGAGGTGTATTCATTTTGTGAGAAGAGAAATGTCTACTTTTGTGGAGTTTATTTTTCTGAAGGAATAAAGGTTTTCGACATACTTACTATAGTAAAGAAAGGACCGATAATGACTTGAGAAGTGTTGAAGATAAAAGATAGAGAAGGAAAAAAGAAGTTTGATTTTGTAGAAAAAAATAAAAAGGTGAAAAGATGTGTCCGATCCCTATGAAAAGGCACCTATTTAGGTTACAAGTGTATTAACAATGATTCAGAAAGAGGATGAGTGACACATGACAATATTAACAGTTTAGATGTTCATTTCAAAAACTATAAATTGTATACTAACCTTTGGGAAGGGATCAGGTCTGTCTCATGTCTGAATGCATCATATTTAGCCTTTTTTACTTCAATCTCCACTCTAGAAGTCAAGCTCTATGTATATACCTACAAATGTACAAATATTAAGCTAAATTATGTGTAATACTTCAAAATTTAGGTACATGTACCTTGAATCAATAATTAAGGGGGGTGATGATAGGTCAGCTTGACCAATGATGTCACGACCCGAGCATAAGGTCTAGACGTGACACGGCAAATGGGAACACGAAGGGACCCCAAAAAAGCCTCTTAGCATATCACTCACACATCCTTGGCTGCGGAAGAAAAATAAACAACACAAGAGATATAAATAAGGAAAGCAGGACTAATGGAAGTCTTGGTTTTTATAAAAGCATAAAAGAGTCAAGCTCATTGCATAAATGCATCAATTATCCAGCAACACCTCTAAAATGAAATGTAGCAGGGGCCAAGACACTTTCCAGACTCAGCCTCATAGTATCAAGTGTTCAACATAAAGAAATATCAAATAGCAAGAGTAGCATAGATAGTGTCCTAAGACTTGAGGACTCACCTAAAGCTTATTTTCTAAAGAACCAACCATCCACGTGGAGGATGATTGAGAGGTGCTCTGATACCTACATGGTAATATCATGTTGGCATAGAGTATATGTTAGTACGTTTGAATGTACTAAATATGTAGGATGCAATGCAACAAGACATAAGCAAATATAGTTAAAATGCATAATCATAAGCAATGGATAAGTATAATGTCAATATGGCATGTATGATCAATGCTTGAAGTAAAACATGCTTGTAGAATGCATAATCATAAGCAATAGATAAGTACAATATCAGTATGGCATGCATGAGCAATGCTTGAAGTAAAACATGCTTGTAAATTATATAACTTGCATAGTACATATCACATGTGGGAAGAGACCATAATCAACATAGACCAAGTGAACTACTATTTTGAATCCAAGGCATGTCAACCCCTTGTAAGGTTATTAAGGTACTCACCCCTCAACAAGGTGATTGGGCATGTCAACCCCCAACAAGGTGATTGAGGTACTCATCCCTTAACAAGGTGATTGGGCATGTCACCCACCAACAAAGTGATTGAGGTACCCACCTCTCAATAAGGTGATTGGAGATGTCACCCTCAACAAGGCTCACGAGGTATACCACCACTCAACATGGTGATTGGGCGTGTCACCCCCCCAACAAGGTGATTGAGGCATGTCACCCCCTCAAAAAGGTGATAGAGGCATGTTACTCCCCCAGTACCTGCAACATAATACATATTTTTCATGAATTTGATGCATATATATAAGCCTTTAATCATCATAAAGTCACTTATCTTAGAACTTTAAGAGAATCCATAAGTTCCAAAGTTAAACCTGAAATTTGTATGAGATATTTAGTTAAGTCTTGGCGAGGGTTTTTAGTGGTCTTGAGATTTATAGAGTAGAAATATGGCTAAGTATGAGTGTTTTTACGCATAAGTGGGCATAGGTCTATGATTCCAATGCCGTTGGCCGAGATAGAAAACCAAGGAAACACCTACACTGGTCTGCGTCCTTAGCGCAATGCAGACCCATCACACAGGCCTTTTTGCACTACTCCGTGCCCCTGGCGCATTGCGGCCATGGTGCAGATGATCTCTGGAAATCGTAAATTAGCAAAATTTATTTTTCACTATGGGTCCTTTAAAATCTGAGTTATACTGATTTTTGACTCACTTTTCCCCCTGATCGAGAATATGATGTCGTATTTTCATTATCACGTGTAAATTTTGAGATATATGGAAATTATGATTATTGGCATTTTCGAAGCACATTTTTGGGGCGTTTCAATATCTCCCCCTTGGGAACATTCATTACCATGAACATGAATGCATGCAAAATGACATAAGGGCTGAAATTTAAGACATGAAATCATATAGGGAACTTAAATTAGTACATTTAGGTTGAGTAGAATGGAAGAGATATAGGTATCACTTTCTCATGTATGTCTCGACTTCCCATGTGGCACTTTTACACTCGTTATTTCCTCCAAAGGACCTTGACGTAAGCTACATCTTTGATTCTCAACCTCTTCACCTGTCTATAAAAAATCTCTACCAGGACCTCCTCATAAGTCAATTTATCTTCTACAGTACCCTCAACATCCAAGGGCACTATAGCACTTGGGTTACCTACACACTTACTCAACATAGAAACTTGGAAGACCAGATCAACCATATACATCTCTATAGGAAAGTTGAAATCATATGCAACCTTGGCCATTCTCCTCTCCTTTATCAAACTCACCTTCAACAAGGCATCCATGAATATATCCGAACCTAGCAAAGCAATTTCCCCCACTTCAAACCACCCAACTGGTGATCTACAACGCCTATCATAAAGAGCTTCAAAGGGAGCTATACCAATGCTTGAGTGGTAGCTATTGTTGTAAGCAAATTCAATGAGTGGAAGACATTTATCCCAACAACCTTTAAACTTAAAAATGCAAGCTCTAAGAATATCCACAAAAGTTTGGATAGTCCCTTTGGATTGACCATCCGTTTGAGGATGAAAAGTCATGCTAAGCTTAACCTCGGTACCAAGACCTGTTTGGAAGGACCTCCAAAAATGCGAAGTGAATTGAGGAAATGAAAGACAAGGGCACCCCATGCTATCTTACCAACTCATGTATGTACAGCTTGGCATAATCATCAATACCATAAGTGGTTTTGATCGCTAAAAAATGAGCTGACTTTGTCATTCTATCCATAACAACCCAAATAGAGTCAAAATGCTTCCTATTCTTTGGCAACCCAACCATAAAATCCTTGTTGATCTATAGAGTCAAAATGCTTCCTATTCTTTGGCAACCCAACCTTAGAATCTATTTTGCCTTGGAGCACCCCTGATCTATAGAGTCAAAATGCTTCCTATTCTTTGGCAACCCAACCATAAAATCCTTGTTGATCTCCTCCCACTTCCAAGTAGGAATCTCTAAATCTTGGGCTAGGCCAACTGACCGGCTTTGACTTATTGGTAGTTATGTCATCTAGATATAAACTTGGCAATGTCCCTCTCCATACCACCTTACCAATACACCTCTCTTAAGTCTTTGTACATCTTTGTAGAACCTGGTTGACTGGAATAGGATAAATTATGGGCCTCCTTCAAGATCAATTCTCTCAAGTCATCCATATTTGGCACATACAATCTACCTTGGTACCTAGAGGCACCATCTTCCCCTTGGGAGAAAATCTCCACTTTACCATCTCTCACCATGACCTTCCACTCTAGGAATGTGGGGTCAAGATTTTGCTATGCCTTTACCTCCCCAACCAAAGAAGACTTAGAACCATCAACAACCACTACACCACTATTATCAACTTCATCCAACCTAACCCCTAATTTAGCCAATAGGTGGACCTCTCTACTCACATTTTTTCCATCATCATCAACATGGGGTAGACTACCCATTGACACCCTACATAGAGCATTGACTACAATATTAGCTTTGCCGGGGAAATAATGCACACTTAAATCATAAGCTTTAAGGAGCTCTAACCACCTTTTTTGTCTCAAGTTAGGATCTTTTTGGTTTAACACATATTGAAAACACTTGTGGACGGTAAACACATCAACATGAAGCCCATATAAGTAGTGACGCATAATTTTCAAAGAAAATACCACGGCCGCCAATTCAAGATCATAGGTGGGATAATTCTTCTCATACACCATAAGTTGCCTAGAGGCATAACCTATCACCTTAACATTTTGCATCAAAACACACCTCAAACCAATTCTTGAGTCATCACAATACATCACAAATCCTTTCAACCCTTCTGGTAGAGACAAGATAGGAGCAGAGACAAGCTTATCTTTAAATGTTTAGAAACTCTTCTCACATTCATCCATCCACATGAATTTTGCCTTGTTTTGTTTCAACTTAGTCATAAGAGAAGCAATAGAAGAGAATCCATTCACAAACTTCTGGTAATAACCCGCAAAACCTAAGAAATATCTAATGTTTGATGGTGTCAAAGGTCTAGAAAAATTTCTAATGACCTCGTCTTCTTAGCATCTACCTTAACATACCCTAGAAAAGCAACCTCTTTCAACCAAATCTGACATTTTCAAAATGTAGCATAAAACCTCTTATCCCTCAGGGTTTGCAACACCACCCTCAAGTGATTCACATGCTCCTCCTCACTATGGGAATAAATAAAGATATTATCAGTAAAAATTACCACCAAAAATAATTCAAGGTAGGGTTTAATAACCCTATTCATGAGATCAATAAATATAACCAATGCATTGGTCAACCCAAAGGCATAACCATAAATTCAAAGTGCCCATACCTAGTCTGGAAAGCCATTTTGGGAGTGTCACACTCCCTCACTTTCACTTGGTGATATCCGGACTGAAGATCAATCTTAGAAAAGTGACGAGCTTGTTGAAGTTGACCAAAAAGGCCATCAATACTTGGTGGAGGGTACTTATTCTTTATGGTGACTCTATTAAGTTGTCGGTAATTAATGCACATCCTAAGAGAACCATCATTTTTCTTCATAAACAACACCGTACACCCCAAGGTTACTTACTAGGCACTATGAAACCCTTCTCCAATAAATCTCTCAATTGCTCCTTCAATTCCTTCTACTCCACTGGGACTGACTCAATAGGGAGGACTTTGGACTCAACATCCCTAACCTTCACAAGATGATAGAGACAACCCTTAGAAATCAAAGTTTGTGCTTTATGATAATAAAAGAATCTACTCTTAACTACCATATTATTATTTTCCCACTCAGGGACGGGCTCATTAGGGAATTGGAATTTAACCCTACGGGTTCTACAATCAATAGAAGAATAATATGCATGCAACCAATCCATCCCAAAAACGACATCAAAATCCACCATTCTAACTTAACAAAATCACAAGGCAAGATTTTATGTAATATGAACAAAGGACATTTTTTATAGACTCTTTTTAGCAACGATGGACTTACCAATGGTGGTAGACACTTCATAAGGTTTGCACAACAATTCGAGACTAATACGAAGCTTTTTTGCAACAAAAGGAGTAATAAAAGAAAGAGTAGCTCCAGGGTCTATCAAAGCATACCAGTGACGACATTGGGCACCTCATCCACCCCTTATCTCCCTTGAAAAGCATAGAATCTATTTTGCCTTGGAGCACCCCCTTGTAGGCCTCATCTTTCCTTTTGATCCGCATTTGCACATCGTCCTTATGGATGGTCCATCTCTACTTTTGTTTTGAGTATGAGGATATTTAATCACCTTATGACCGACTTCACTACAACCATAGCTAGCATTAGTGTTTTTCATACATGGGCCATTATAGTTCCTACCACATCTTCGGCACATAGAGTTAGGCACCCCACCACCACCAATACCTTGAAATCTTGGATTATAATTAGAAAATCTCCTATTAGTAGCATTAGAAGGCCATTAGCCTTGGAACTTGTTGCCTTGAGGAAACAGGCCACCCTTTGAACTTTGGAATTCACCTTAAAAATGAGCACTCTTGTACTCACCACTTTTTCTTTTTCTAAGCTTTTTCACCTTTAGTTATTTGGCATATGTCATAAGGCGGGAAAAATCCATATGACCTACTAGCATAGTGGTATGACATTTCGCATTAACCAAGTTGGACACTCTCGACTTAAATTTTTTCATCCTTGATCTCGGCTCGGTAACCAATTGTGGAGCATACTTGGAGATTGGTTGAACTTGAGGACGTGATCCCTCACACTCATGGAATCTTTTTTAAGATTCATAAACTTCATCATTTTAACCTCTCTTAGCTCAAAAGGAAAGAACTGATTGAGGAACGCAGCTTCGAACTCCTCCCAAGAAAAAACATCATTATTTCTCCTCTGCAATTTCTATTGGGTGAACCAAATTTGGGCCACATCTTTGAGTTGGTAGGCTGCTAACTTCGCTTTGTCCTCTGAATTGACCCCATAGTACATAGCACTTTGTACACATAATTGATGAACTCTTGGGGGTCCTCATTCGTCTTCGATCCATAGAACTCTAGTGGGTTCATTCTAGTGAAATCCCTTACCCTAGAAGCTGGAGTGGGACATGAGGGGCTTGGACCCCTTGGTAAGTTTGGTTAGTCATAACACGAGCTAACATTGTAATATCATCACAGAATTCTTCTTGGGCTACTCCTCTACCTTGAAGAGCTTGAAGGGCAGGAGGGATCGGTTACTCCTCGGGTGTATGGGCTCTCCTTACTCTCTCTCTTTTTTAATTAGCACGATCTAGAATAAGAAAGAGCATTCATTAGGGGAAAACACTTATACTCACATCCAAAGCATGATATAGACCACGAAGAAGTGAAAAATTTCCTAAAACAACTCATAACCTTCTATTCATAGTTATGGCGCACTTCACAACCATGAATAAGACTATAATCAATGGTGTGTTGGATTCCAAGGATCATTAACAACCTAGATCTCTGATACAAAGTTTGTCATGACCTAACCTTAGGGCCTAGACGTGACATGGCGTATGGGAACCTGAAAGGACCCCAAACAAGCCTCTTAGCATATAATTTATACATTCTTGGTCAGAGAAGAAAAATAAACAACACAAGAGATATAAAAAAAGGAACCGAGACTAAAGGAAGTCTTGATATTTATAAAAGAATAAAGGAGTCAAGCTATTAGCATAAGTACATTAATTATCCAACATCACCTCTAACATGGAATAAAGTAGGGGCGAAGATACTTTCCGAGCTTACCCTCAAAGTAGTAAAGAGTAACATAGATAGCATCCTCTAACTTGAGGACTCATCCAGAGTTTATCTTTGAAAGTACCAAACTAGTCATGTGGAGGATGACCGAGAGGTGCTCTGTCCCAACATGGTAATATTATGTAGGCATAGAGTATGCACTAGTGCATTTGAATGTACTAAGTATGTAATATGAAATGCCACAAGACATAAGCCAATATAGTCAAAATGCATAATCATAAGCAATTGATAAGTATAATACAAATATGGCATGTATGATCAATGATTGAAGTAAAACATGCTTATGAATCGTATAAATTGCATAATACGTATCATATGTGGGAAGAGACCATAATCAACATAGACCAAGCAAACTACTTTTTGGAATCTAAGGCATGTCTCCCCATTATAAGGTGATTGACGTACTCACTCTCAACAAGGTGATTGGGTATGTCACCCCCCAACAACGTGATTAAGGTACTCACCTCTTAACAAGGTGATTGTGTATGCTACCCCCCAACAAGGTGATCGAGGTACCCACCCCACAACAAAGTGATTAGGCATGTCACCCCGCAATAAGGTGATTAAGGTATGTCACCTCAATATGGTGATTGGACATGTCACCCGCCAATAAGGTGATTGAGGCATGTCACCCCCTCAACAAGGTGATTGAGGTATGTCACCCCTTATCAAGTTGTGGTCTACTTGCAATATCATAGATACTTTTCATGAATTCAATGCATATATACAAGTGCTTAATCATCATAAATTCTCTTAACTTATAAACTATGTAATAGATCAATAATAACTTGAGAATCCTTGATAAGACATTTTATTGAACAATTGGTGGGTGCATAATGCTTGATCAAAATCATGCAATTCAAGAGTGAAATAATATGATAAAACTTATTGTAAATCAACCAACCAATATAAAGTAAAACTCTCATGTAAAGTACCTTGAAATCCATCATCAAATCTCATAATAGATCATAGTTTCAAAGCTCAAAATATGCATAGCCTTAATAGACAAAATCAATTCATGGTATAAGCATGAAATAGATAGACATGCATAATGAATCAACATTTTATAAAATCCCAACATAATTTATAATCATAATCTATAATAAGAGATAACCATAGAAGATATAACTTGAAAACATACAATTTTCATAAAAAAAAAAGATTGGGCTCCATGGGCAAAATGACCCAATGGATGAAACCCAATACCTCAAACTTGGGTTTTCTTGAGATGAGCTTAAAGAGAACTTAGAGCTTAATGAGAATCTTTGAGTTCCAAAGTTAAATGAGATATTTAGTTAAGTCTTGGAGAGATTTTTTTGCAGGGTCTTGAGTAATATAGAGTTGAAAAATGGCTAAGTATGAGTGTTTTTATGCATATGTGGACATAGGGCTATGACCTCAATGCCCTTGGTCAAGATAGAAAACCAAGGAAAAACTTACATTGGTCCACATCCTTGGCATGATATGGACCCATCGCACCGGCCTTTTTGCACTACTCCATGCCCTAGCATGTTGTGTCTAGGGCACGGATGCTCTCTGGAAATAATAAATTAGTGAAATTTATTTTTTGCTATGGGTCCTCTAAAATCTAGGTTATACCCACTTTTCATTCAATTTTACCCCCTGGTCTAGAATATGATGTCAGATTTGTGATATCACGCATGGACTTTGAGACATATGGAAATTACAATTATGAAAATTTCTAAAGCAAATTTTTTGGGTGTTACAAATGAAGTAAATACATCTTTACCAATTCCAACTTCAGATGATTTTTTTTAAACTTATCATGACTGAAACTCTTGATGAAGATGTCAGTGATCTGATTTACTATTTTGTAAAACTATACACATATATTTCACTTTTCTACATTATCCCTTAAAAAGTGATGTGTCACATCAAAGTGTTCAGTCCTATTGTGTGGATCATAGTTCCTGGCCATGTTGAGTACACGTGTGTTATCACATATGAATGAGATTATGTCAGTGATAACCCCAAAATTCTTCAGCTATTGTTTGATCCACAACAACTCTTGCAACATATTCTTATTCTACACTAGAAAAGGCCACATAATTTTATTTCTTGTATCCCCATGAGATTACACTAGAACCCATCAAATGAGCCTTGTTTGAAGTGTTTTTCTTGTCAATTATGTACCCAACAAAATCTGCTTCTGCATATCCAACCAGATTGAACGTTTTGGATAGAATAAAGCTAATTCTTCAATCCCCATTATGTATTTAAGAATCCTTTTTGTAGCTTACAAATGTAATTCCTTGTGCAATGCTTGAAATCTTGCACACATCCCCACATTAAACATAATGTCAGGTCTGCTGGCTATGTGATATAGAAGTGACCCAGTATACCTTTGTACATAGTCTCATTTACCTTGGGACCAAGTTCATCAACATCTAGCTTTGAACAGGTTGTCATAAGAGTATCTATGGATTTTTCTTCCAACATATGATACTTCTTTAATAGCTCCTTGATGTGCATTTCTTGGTAGATATAATTACCTCTTTGTGTTTGTTTTATTTGAAGCCCTATGAATAAATTAAGCTCTCCCATCATACTCATCAGAAACTTACTCCTCATAAGCTCTCCAAGTTCTTTACTCAAGATATCTGATGTTGCTTGAAAGATTATATTATCAACACATATTTTAACAATTAACAGATTCTTTCATTTGGACTTTAGAAAGAGAGTATTACCAATGTTTCCTCCCTTGAAGTCATGATCTAGCAAAAATTCTAAGAGACTTGCATAACATGTCTTAGGAGCCTGTTTCAGTCCACATAAAGACTTATCCAACTTTATTACATGATTAGGATAATCAATCTTTGAAACAGGAGGTTGTTTCACATATACTTCCTCCTTAAGGTGTCCATTTAGAAATGCACTTTTCACATCCATTGCAAAGAGTTTGAGCTTTATATAGGCTGCAGAGGCAATTAGGATTTTGATGGTCTTTATCCTAGCAACAGGAGAAAATGTCTCATCACAGTCATTCCTTCCTCCAAATTGTAACACTGAACAACCAATATTGACTTGTTCCTTATAGTGACACAATTTTCATCCAGCTTGTTTTGAAAAAACCGCTTGGCCCTATGATTGCTCTGTTAGATGGTCTAGGGACTAAGTTCCAAACCTTGCTTCTCTCCAATTGATGCAACTTTTCTTGCATTGAATTGATCGTATCAGCATCACATGGTGCCTCTTTTGAAATTTTTTGGTTCAACAGAGAACAAGAAGGCTGAGCATGCCATCAAGATTCTTGTTGTCATAACCCAAGCCTAGGGCCTAGACGTGACATGGCGAATGGGGACCTAAAGGGACCCCAGACAAGCCTCTTAGCATATCATTTACACATCCTTGGTTGCAGAATCAATTAAACAACAATAACAAAATATAAATAAGGATAAAGGGACTAAGAGAAGTCATTCATAACATAAATCATCAAAGGAGTCAGAGCTCAAAGAATAGATAAGCATAACAAGGGGAATTGGGACTAAGGAAAAGAGTTAAACACTTGAATAATATAAATGAGTCAAAGCCAAAGAATAATACATAACTTGTCCAACAACACCTCTAGCATAGATTGGGCGGGGGCCAAGACAATTCTCCAGGCTCACACTCATAGTCATAAGCATCTAAAAAAAGAACAAAGTCTTTACATAACATATGATAAATAGCTATTGTCCTCGGAGTAGAGGACTCACCAAGCTTGCTTGAAAGATAGTTAAGCCACATGGAGGAGGATGATTAAGTGGACCTCCGGTTCCTACATGGTAACATAATGTAAGAATAGAGTATGCATTAGTACATTTGAATGTACTAAGTATGTAGGAAGCAATGCAACAAAAGATTGGTAACATAAGGAAATTGTGTACATATAGGCAATGGATGAGCACAGTATCAATATGGTATGCATGAATAATGCTTGAAGTAAATTATATTTATATAGAACATATTACATGTGTAGAACGTGCCCATCATAATAGAGACTAAGCCCTATCACCCCTTTGGTGAGGCGATTGCGGTACAAACCCCCCGAGTGAGGTGATTGAGGTACAAACTTTTTAACATGGTTGCACAAGTCTACTACCCTCCAAGCAAGGTAATTGGGGTATAAATCCCCCAACATGGTTGTATGGGCCTACCACCCCCTGAATGAGGCGTGGTCAACTTGCAACACTATAGATACTATTCATGAAATCAACATATATATAAATTCCTTTCATCATCATAAGGTCACTTTACTCATATTCCATGCATTAGACCTTCAACAACCTAAGAATCCATAACCAGACATTTTATCAAACACTTGGTAGGTGTCATGCTAGTACAAAATTATCCAATTCAAGAGTGAAGTCATACGAGAAAAATCAATGTAAAACTACCCACCAACACTTGGTAATAACCTTATGCAAGATACATCAAAACCTCTCATCAAATCACATGAGCGAAGAATCCCAGAAAATCAATGTAAAATAACCCACCAACACTTGGTAATACCCTTATGCAAGATACATCAAAACCTCTCATCAAATCACATAATGGATCATAGATTCATAGCTCAAAACATGCTTAAACAGTCACAATTTTATGAAAACCCTGATATAGTTTATAATCAATTTCATAGTAAGAATACCCATAGGTAAATCAACTTGAAAACATGTAATTTGAATAAAAGGAAAGGTTGGGCACCATGACTGAAAGGACCCAATGGTTGAAACCCACATACCTCAACTTTGGGCATTTCCTTAATGAAGACTTTATTGAGAACTTGAAGATTGAATAAAATCCTTAGATCAGGAATGAGCTTGGAATGCTAGAATTTGAGTGAAATATTTGTTCAAGTGTTTGAGAGGGCATTGGGGGAATGTCTTGTATGATATAAGGTTGAAAAATGTAAAAACAAGTGTTTTTATGCATGGGAAGGCTTAGGACTAGGGCCTCAAAGACTTGGACAGAAATAGGGAACTGGCAACAAAAATACCCGTCTCTGCGCCATGGCCCGTAGCACAAGGGGCGCGGATCGACATCTGATAAGGAACTTTTGAGAAAATTAAATTTTGATATGGTTGCTCTGAAATCGGGGTTAGACCCATTTTCCAGTCAACTTTTCCCCCTGATCACGAACATGAAGTCAAATTTTTATATCACACACAGATTTTGAGATATATGAAAATTACGAATATGGGCATTTAAGAGGTACAATTTCGGACACATTTAGGTGTGTTTCAATATCTCCCCCTTGGGAATAATCGTCCCAGAATATCCAAGAAATGTATATGAGAGAAATAATCAAGATGAGTCAGCCGAACATAGTAATGGAACATCATTTCAAAATCTAAACATAAGTGTCAAAATCACTATGAATTTGTAACCCTAAACATGAATGCATGCAATGACATAAGGGTGGAAACATAAGACTTGAAATCACATAGGGGACTTGAATTACTACCTTAGGCTTGAGTAGAATGGGAGAGATAGTGATATCACTTTTGCATTTCCACCTCGGCTTCCCATGTAGCACTCTCAACTTGTTGGTTTCTTGAAGGACCCTGACGGAAGCAACATCCTTATTCTTCAACCTCTTCACTTGTCTATCCAAAATTTCTACCAAAATCTTTCACAAGTCAAATTGTTTTCAACAAAACCTACAATATCAAGAGGCACAATGGCACTTGGGTCACCCACACACTTACTCAACATAGACACATGAAAGACTGGATGAACCATACTGATATCATTGGGCAACTCCAATGCATAGGCCGCCGTACCAATTCCCTTTAACACTCGATAAGGACCAATAAATCTTGGACTCAATTACACTTTCTTACCAAAATGAACCCTACCGTTCACGAGTGAGACCTTCAAAGCTAACAAAACCCTTCTCTAACAACTCCCTTAGTTGCTCCTTCAACTTCATTAATTCCAGCAGGCCATACGAAATGGGGGAATAGAAATTGGTTGAGTATCGAGGAAGGAGGTATATACCCGGCATAGGACTTTTGATTACTTTGGGCTATTTTCAATCTCCCTCTTATCAACCTTACCTTCCCCATGGCCTCTATAACCAGATACAGACCCAAAAAATCCATCTCCCTTACCTCAAACCATTCAACTGAGGACCTACAACATCTACCATAGAGAGCCTCAAAAGGAGCCATATAATGCTAGAATGATAGTTATTGTTGTAAGCAAACTCAATGAGTGGATGATCATCCCAACTACCTTCAAACTCCAATACATAAGCTCTAAGCATATCCTCAAGAGTTTAGATAGTCCTTTCGGCTTGGCCATTCATTTGAGGGTGAAAGGTCGTACTAAGCTGTACCTCAACAAAAGATTGGTAACATAAGGAAATTGTGTACATAGGGCTATGACCTCAATGCCCTTGGTCAAGATAGAAAACCAAGGAAAAACTTAATCCGATATGATAGACAAGGGAACCCTATGAAATCTAACTAATTCATGAATGTACAACTTAGCATAATCTTTGGCACCATAAGTTGTCTCAACCAGTAGGAAATGAGCCAACTCTGTCATTCTATCAACCACATCCCCTGTAGAATCAAAATGCTTTCTAGTGTTAGGAAACCCAACCACAAAATCCATGTTAATTTCCTCCCACTTCCAAGTACCAATCTCTATATCTTGGCCTAGGCCACCCGACCTTTGATGCTTGGCTTTCACTTGTTAGCAATTATGGAAATCAGATACAAACTTCACAATGTCTCTTTCCATACCTAACACTTCCCTCAAATCTCTATACATTTTAATAGAACCGGGGTGAACAGAATAGGAAAAATTATGAGCCTCATCTAAAATCTTCTCCTTCAAGTCATCAACACAAGGAATGCACAACCTACCTTGGTACCTAAGGGCACCATCTCCCCCTTGGGAGAAAACCTCTACCCACCATCTCTCACCAATGCCTTCAATTCTAGCAAGGCGGGGTCAAGGTCTTGCCTTGCCTTCACTTCCTCAATCAATGAAGATTTGGAACCATCAACCATCACAATATCACCATTATCAACCTCCTCCAACCTAACTCCCAATCTAGCAACCGAGCCACTATCATCAACATGAGCTAGGCTACCCATAGATACCCTACTCAAAGCATCAGCCACAACATTAGCCTTACCAGGATGATAATGCACACTCATATCATAATCCTTAAGAAATAGATCCCCTACTCAAAGCATCAGCCACAACATTAGCCTTACCATGATGATAATGCACACTCATATCATAATCCTTAAGAAGCTCTAACTACCTTCATTGTCTCAAGTTAAGGTCTTTTTGGTGAACACATAGTGGAGACTCTTATGATTGATAAACACATCAACATGCACCCTATACAAATAATGACACCAAAGTTTCAAAGCAAATACCACGGTGGCCAATTCAAGATCATGGGTAGGATAATTCTTTTCATGTACCTTAAGTTTTCTAGAAGCATATGCTATCACCTTACTATTTTACATCAATACACAACCCAAACCCATTCTTAAGGCATCACAATACACAACAAACCCTTCAAACCCTTCCAGTAGTGACAAGATGGGAGCGAAGACAAGCTTATCTTTCAAGATTTGGAAAATCTTGTTACACTCATCGGTCCACACAAATTTAGCCTTCTTTTGAGTTAACTTAGTCATAGGAGAAGAAGTAAAAGAGAACCCATTCACAAACCTCAGGTGGTAACCCGCTAAGCCTAAGAAGCTTCTAATATTCAATGGAGCCAAAGGTCTAGGCCAATTTCTAATCACTTCCATCATTTTATGATCCACCTTAATATCATCCCCCGAGAGACAAAGGTCTAGGCTAATTTCTAATCACTTTTGTCTTTTTAGAATCCACCTTAATACCATCCTCCGACACCATATGATCTAGAAAGGCAACCTCTTGCAATAGAAAATCACACTTCTCATACTTAGCATACAACTTCTCTTCCCTCAATTTTTGTAGCACTACCCTCAAATGACTCACATGCTCCTCCTTACTATGGGAATAAATAAAGATATCATCAATAAATACCACCACAAACAAATGAAGGTAGGACTTGAAGACCCCATTCATAAGATCCATGAAGATAGCCGGTGCATTGATCAACCCAAATGATACAACCATGAATTCATAGTGCCCATACCTTGTCCGGAAGGCCATCTTAGGAATGTCACACTCCCTCACCTTCACTTGGTGATACCCGGACCAAAGACCAATCATCGAGAAGTGACTAGCCCCTTGAAGTTAGTCAAAAATATCATCAATCCTTGGTAGAGGATACTTATTCTTGATGGCGACTCTATTAAGTTGCCGATAATCAATACACATCCCAAGAGCACCATCCTTCTTCTTCACAAGCAACACTGGTACACCCCAAAGTGATTGGCTATGCCTAACAAAACCCTTCTCTAACAACTCCCTTAGTTGCTCCTTCAACTTCATTAATTCCAGCAGGCCATACGAAATGGGGGAATAGAAATTGGTTGAGTATCGAGGAAGGAGGTATATACCAAAGTCTATCTGCTTTCAAGAGAAACACTAGGAAGATCATTAGGGAAGACATTAAGAAACTTATTAATTACCAAAATTGACTCTATAGGAAGGACCTTGGGCTTAACATCCATAACCCCCACAAGATGATAGAGACACCCCTTAGAAATCAACTTATGGGCTTTAATGCAAGAAATGAATCTATCCTGGACCACCACATTATGACTGTTCAACTCAAAAATGGGTTCATTTGAGAATTGGAATTTGACCCTACAGGTTCTATAACCAATAGAAGAATAGTATGCATGCAAGCAATTCATCCGAAGAATGACATCAAAATCCACCATATCCAACTCAACTCAGTATGTGTGCAAGCAATCTATCCGAACGATGACATCAAAATACACTATATCCAACTCAACTAAGTCAAAGGCAATATTTTATGGAAAATGAAAATGGGACAATTCCTATAGACCCTTCTAGCAGTAATGGATACACCAATGTGAGTACATACTTCATATGGCTCACAGAACAATTCATGTTCAACATGAAATATTTTAGCAACAAATGGAGTAATAAAAGAAAGAGTGGTACCCAGGTTTATCAATACATCCACATCAAAATCAAAGACTTTTAAGATACCGATGATAACATCGACCACCTCATCCACCCCTTGCCTCCCTTGAAGAGAATAGAATCGATTATGCCTTGGGGCACCACCTTGTTGACCTCCCCTTCCCAAAGGAACCATATTTGCACCCCAGCTTTGTGGACAACCATCTTTACCCTTGTTTTAATTAAGAGGACAATCAATCTTCTTGAGACCAACTTCTCCAAAACTATAACATGAATTAGTGTCCCTCAAGCATGGGTTGTTATGACCTCTATAACATCTTGGGCACATAATATTAGGCACCACACTAATACCACCTTGGACCCTTGGGTTGTCATTAGCAAACCTTCTATTAGGAGCATTTGAAGACCCTTAGCCTTAATGAAACCGGCCATCCTAGGAACCTTGGAACATTCCTTCAAAATGGGCCCTCTTGGCCTCATTACCCCTTCTCTTTCTCAACTTTTCCCCTCCAATTATTTAGCATAAGTCATGAGGTGGGACAAGTCCATGTCACTTATCAACATAGTAGCATGACACTCCTAATTAACTAAATTGGATACCCCCATCACAAATTTGTTCATTCTAGACCTTGGGTCGGTAATTAATTGTAGAGCATATTTAGAGAGTTTGTTGAACTTGAGGGTATACTCCCTCATACTTATAGACCCTTTCTTAAAATTCATAAACTCCATTATTTTGGCATCCCATAGCTCAAGAGGGGAGAACCGATTGACAAATGAAACCTTAAAGTCCTCCCAAAGGATCATATTATTGTTCCCTTTCTCCTCCTTATATTGAGTAGACTGCCAACTACACTTTCTCCTCTGATCTAACACCCATGATACACAATTATTTGTATACCTCATCAATGAATTCATAAGGATCCTCATCCACTTTAGACCCATGATACTCTGGTGGGTTCATCCTTATAAAATCCCTTACCCTAGAAGGTGGAGTAGGAACATGAGGGTGTTGAGCCCTTTGGTTGATTGATTAGTCATTGCTTGAGCTAGCATGCCAATAACATTCCAGAACTTTTCTTAAGCCGGTTGTTCTTCGGGTCTACGAGCTCTTCTTCCTCTTGGGATATGCATGATCTAGCATAACAAAGAACATTCATTAAGGGGAAAGCCTTACCTTAACTTCTATAGCATGACATGGATCAAGAATAAGTGAAACATTTCTTAAAATGCTTCATAGGCTCTTATTGATAGTTGTGGTGCACTTCACAACCATGATTAAGACTCTAATTGATGTGGTGTATTGGATGCTGAGGACATTAACAACCTAGTGCTTTAATACAAAGTTTATCATGATCTAAGCCTAGGGCCTAGATGTGACATAAGGAATGGGGACCCAAAGGGACCTCAAACAAGCTTCTTAGCATATCATTTATACATCCTTGGTCGTAGAAGCAATTAAACAACAATAAGAGAATACAAATAAGGATAAAGGGACTAAAAGAAGTCTTTCGTAGCATAAATCATCAAAGGAGTCAAAGTTCAAAGCATAATACATATCTTGTCCAACAACACCTCTAGCATAGATTGTGCGAGGGCCAAGACAACTTTTTGGGCTCAAACTCATAGTCATAAGTATCTAAACAAAGAAAAGAGTCTTTACATAATATAGGATCAATAGCAATTGTCCTCGGAGTTGAGGAATCACCAAGCTTGCTTGAAAGATAGTACTAGCCACGTGGAGGAGGATGATCAAGTGGGGCTCTGGTTCCTACATGGTAATATCATGTAGGCATAGAGTATGTGTTAGTTCATGTGAATGTACTAACTATATAGGATGCAATGGAACAAAAGATTGGCAACACAAGCTAAATTCGTACATATAGGCAATGGATGAGCATAGTAACAATATGGCATGCATGAATGATGCTTAAAGTAGAAAATGCTTATATAGGATATATTACATGTGTAGAAAGTGACCATCATAATAGTGACCAAGGCCTATTGGCGAGGCGATTGAGGTACAAACCCCCCAACATGGTTGCATAAGCCTACCACCCCACGAGCCAAGCTATTGAGGTACAAATCCCTAAACATGGTTGCTCGGGCTTGCTATCCACCAAGCAAGGCAATTGGGGTACAAACCCTCCAACATGGTTGTTCGGGCTTACCACCCCCCGAACAAGGCATGGTCAGCTTGTAACACTATAGGTACTTTTCATGAAAGTAACATATATATACTTTCCTTTCATCTTCATAAAGACATTTAACTCATATGCCATGCATTAGATGTTTAACAACCCAAGAATCCATATCCGGATATTAATACTAGTACAAAATTATGCAATTCAAGAGTGACATTATATAAGAAAAATTAATGTAAAACCACTAATCAACACTTGGTAATAATTTTATGCAAGATACATCAAGAACCCTTATGAAATCACATAATGGATCATAGATTCATAGCTCAAAACATGCTTAAACAGTCATAATTTTATGAAAACCCTGACATAATTTATAATCAAATTCATAGTAAGATACCCATAAGTAAATCAACTTAAAAACATGTAATTTATATAAAAAGGAAGGTTCGACAACATGATGAAACGATCCAATGGTTGAAAGTCACACACCTCAACTTTGAAGATTTCCTTAATTAAGACTTGATGTAGAACTTGAAGCATAAATGAAATCCTTAGATCCTGAATGAGTTAAGAATGCTAGAATTTGAGCGAAATATTTGCCAGTGCATGAGAGAGTATTTGGGAATGTCTTGTATGATATAAGGTTGAAAAATGACTAATTATAGGTGTTCTTATGTATGGAAAAGGTAAGGCCCAAGGTCTCAAAGCCTTGGACCAAAATGGTGAACTGGCAAAACAAATACATGCCTCTGCGTCCTGGCCACATCACGCCAAGGGCGCAGATTGACACAAGACAAGAAATTTTTGGGAAAATAAAATTTTGATATAATTGCTCTAAAATTAGGGTTAGACCTATTTTTCATTCCATTTTTCACCTTGAACATGAATATGAAGTCAGATTATCGATATCATGTATAGATTTCGAGATATATAGAAATTACGAATATGGGTATTTTCAAGGCACATTTTGGGGCACTTTTTGGGGTGTTTCACTTATTTTATATCAAGTTTGGATCATATAATCTAAGGTAGAAATCATATTATCCAAAGGGTGATATAACTGATGCTTCCACCAAGAGCCACTAACATCTTGCTTAGAAGATTCTATATTTTTTCTAATGTTGCTTGATTCACCATCAACATCTTCATGTTCTGGTTGATCTTGATCTTTGTTATAGATATTTCTTTATTCCTGAAGTAGTTCTTCAATTTCAAAATCATCCTTGTCTAGCAAATTCTCAATATCTCGATGTTTATCAAAAATTACATACACATAATGTAGACATTCCTCTTGTTGTATATGTTATAAGCCTTGCTTATAGATAAGTAGCCCCATAAACACACTTTCATCACTCTTTGCATCAAATATTCCAAGATCATCCTTCCCATTATTCATGACAAAACATTTGCACCCAAATGCCCTGAGGTAGTTCACCTTGGGATTTCGATTGAACCGAACCTCATAGGGTGTTTTGTTGACAATTGGCCTTATTAAGCACTTATTAGTCAGAAAACATATAGTATTGACTGCCTTAGCCCAAAAATTTTTAGAAGTCCCAAATGAACCAACATTTAAGAGTTCAATTTTTCCTTTTCGTAATTCATTTTTTGTAGGGTCCTTGGAGTTGAAAAGTTATGATGAATACCTTTTCTAAGCATAAACTATCAACTTTTGAATTTTTAAACTTTTTTCCATGGTCTGACCTGACCCTAACTATCTTA
Organism: Solanum virginianum; assembly: GCA_000787875.1. Lineage (NCBI taxonomy): Eukaryota > Viridiplantae > Streptophyta > Magnoliopsida > Solanales > Solanaceae > Solanum > Solanum virginianum. The sequence continues at coordinate 46,548 of DF358855.1, read as the reverse complement.
TAGTTTAGCTTCATTTGATTATTTCTTATGAAAGAGTAAGTTTTCAGTCCTTTCAATTATATGTTTAGAGCATCCACTATCCATGAACCAACATTGAATGCTTTCTTTTGACTATACCTGCATTAAAGATCACTTATTATTCTTGGGAACCCATTTTAGTTTGAGTTCTCAAAAATCAAAGAATGGTGTTATCAGTTACTCTTTTGTCCAACAAGGCAACTTATTTTCGACATTGTCAATATTTGAACATAATCCCTTGTTAGGTCTCTAATTCTTAGAGTATTTTGATAAATTTTCAACTACTCCTTTTACCACTACTTAGTGCATTTTAAGATGACCATTTCTTCCATAATAAAGGTAAAGCAGATTCTCTGGCATAATCACATACTTACTGTGAGGATTAAATAGAGGATAAATCCTATTCACATAGCCATGACCACTTATATTATTAATACTTTGTCTAGTCATGACTTATAGGATTTTGGAATAAGTTATCCACTTTGGTGCCTTGTTTAACTCATCTTTGAAACTAACTAAGTCCCCTTCTAGTTTGATATTTTTCTCCAGTGACAGAGCTAAATTTCTTTTAGAATTTTTTAGTTTTTCTTCAAGTTCAATCTGACTTGCTACTCCTATGTGTTTCTTATCTGACTAAGCATCTTTATTTAGTAGTTTCAAATGTTTAGATTTTTAGCTGCCAACTTAAGGTTCTTTTCTTCTAGATCAACCATCTGAAGAACTAAAGTAATTTTCTCATCTTGAAAAATATCAATGCTATTATTTAGGGAATCATTTTCAGCAGTTAGATCACATAGTGAATCAATCAACACACATGCCAACTTTCTTCTCTTCTTGATAGAGTAAAGTTCAAAATTATCCTTGAGATCAAGTAGAGATTCCTGATCCTCAGCTTTATCATTAGATTTTGCCACAAAGGCAAATAGAGTGTCAAAAACTTTATCTTCATCTTTCATTGTGAGCATTGAAACATCCTCTAGGTGTTCTGATCCTTTATATTCACTTGAGGAGTTTTTTTATACTGAAAAGGCCTTCTTCACCACTAGGTCTGCTGCTACCTTTCTTCTAGATTTGTTAGTGTCCTGGTCCCTTTGTCTATCATTTCTTGATTTGGCATGTTCATTGTCTTCAAACTTATTCATAGGGCAATCTCTCATTAAGTGCTCCGGCTTTCAACATCTATGGCATAGATTAACACCATTTAAAGCTCGATTAAATCTTTATTTCTTTCCAAAACTACCACGCTTCCTCATAATCTTGCAAAACATGTGTGTGAGATAGGACATATCTTCATCTTTATCCTCATCATTATCATTATCAGTTTGAGTGGACTTCAAAGCTAAGGATTTATCCTTTTTATTTTGCTTCTTGTAACTATTGTATTGTTTATTTAACTAATTGGTTTGTAGATTTCCAATGCGCACATCTATGGTTAAGCTCTTTAGATCTTCAACTTTAGTGATGACATCCACCTTACTCTCCCATGATTTTGGAAGAACTCTCAGTTCTTTTATAACATATTTTCTTTGGATGATAGGCTCTCCTAGACAATGCAACTCATTTGTTATTGAAGAGAATCTAGTATACATTTCAGGAATGGTCTCACCTTCTTTCATAGTGATATTTTATACTGAGTCATCAGCATGTCAACCTTGGATACTTTTACTGGTTTAGTCTCCTCATGTGCATTCTTGAAGCAGTTCCAGATTTCTTTTCTTGAGTCATTATAACACCCCGTATATCAAAAAGTATAGAAAATAAAAAAGTTGAAGCAGAATGGAACTACACTAGTATTATGAGCCCATC